>WAAF01014112.1:94799-134483 GCA_013400475.1 Tricholaema leucomelas
CCTTCCTCTCTCCCTTCCTCCCTCCCTCCCCCTCCTAGTCTGCCTGTCCTTCATGCTGCCTTTTTAAAACCTTAAATGACATTTATAGTTTTGCTTTCCAGAGTTTATCTGGAACATCTCTGAAGAGGAGTGAAGTCTCTGTGGGCACTCAGCACAGAGAGAGCAGGACATCTTGAACCACAGCTACCACAGGTTGTCTTGCAGAGCCTGTAGTGCCCCAGCCCAAGGCTGTTCCCCCATTCTGCACCTGCTACAGCTGCCCAGAGGCAGCAGCAGAGGGATGTGCAGGTGCCCATGGCTTTAGAGGACCGTGCAGAGGTCACACTGCTAGGCCAAGACTAGAGAGAGTTTGAACTTTGTGCAGTGGGAGCTCACATTCTCCCCTAAACAGAGCATGTGGTGCTTCAGGTTTGGTCAAGTGAAAACAAGGCAAGTTGTAGTGTTTCACATCAAGCCACTGCACACGTGGGCAGTTCTGGCCTTTAAAGTTATGCTGGCTGAATTTTATTACCATCACTTTAGTAGTAAGCTGAGGTAAGAGATAGCCTCTTCTGGGTGAGGTTCCAGATGGAATTTGGAGATTGGCAGCAAACCAAATGGTGAGCAAGTGGCTTTCTGTTCCTGTGAAACAAGACCTTGTTTATCCCCACTGCTAGGAAAAGGAGACATCACTTGTTCAGGTCCATGAGCATGGAAGAGGCCAAGTGCTTCTTGGCTTCGGTGTGTTAACATTGTTAATGACTAACAAACACTGTTTGTTTTCCAGGCTTTAAACTCTGCTCTGCTGATAAGAAGCAGCATTTCAAATTAACCAAGCCAGCTCCTGCCTGCTCCAGGGTGGGTCTTGCTCCTATGGTGATGACATGTTAAATACAGGTCAGCTCGCTCAGCCTTGTGATCCAGGCAGGCTCTGATTTGCAAAGCACACCTTTACTTTCACTTTCTGATTGATTTAGTTAGAATAGGACAGAGTAGAATAGAATCAACCAGGTTGGAAGAGACCTCCAAGACCATCCAGTCCAACCTAGCACCCAGCCCTGTCCAGTCAACCAGACCATGGCACTAGTGCCTCATCCAGGCTTTTCCTGAACACCTCCAGGGATGGTAACTCCACCACCTCCCTGGGCAGCCCATTCCAATGCCAATCACTCTCTCTGTTAAGAGCTTCCTCCTAACATCCAGCCTATACTTCCCCCGGCACAACTTGAGACTGTGGCCCCTTGTCCTGTTGCTGGTTGTCTGGCAGAAGAGACCAACCCCACCTGGCTACAGCCTCCCTTCAGGGAGTTGTAGACAGCAATGAGGTCACCTCTGAGCCTCCTCTTCTCCAGGCTAAACAACCCCAGCTCCTTCAGCCTCTCCTCATAGGGTTTGTGTCCCAGGCCCTTCACCAGCCTTGTTGCCCTTCTCTGGACACGTTCCAGCACCTCAACAGGAGGAGCAGAGGGGATGTTCTGACACAGCAGGGCAATGGTCAGGGATCACCACTGCTGGTTTCAGCCTCCTTGGAACAGCAGTGGATGTTACCCCCTGAAACAAGCACCATCCCTGACTCCCTTGGAGAGCTGTTTGCAGCTCCCTGGAACTCTCTGGCAACTCACCAAGCAGCTCTTTATGGCCTGTTCAGTTTTTCCTTCTCCCCTGGTGCGGGGAGGATGTAGCATGTGAGCAGTCACTCATCCTTGTTGCCTGGAAATGGCTTTCTGATGCTGAACTCTAAGCTGTATCTGTTTGAGGGGACAGTAAAGCCAGCAGCCCATCTTGCTGGTGGGCAGGAGGGACACTAAGGAAGGGAGATTCTTTGCCTCTTTGCCATGGCATTATGTGACACCTGGGTGACAGGGCAGACTTTTATGCTCACTGGTTTTGGTCCTTTGAGGTTTTAGGATAACAGATTTACCACTTCCACACTTCCCAGAGGCATGTGTCACTGAGAGATTTACCCCAGTGCCTCTTTCTGGAACCCCACATCTCACTTTTGTATTCTTTCAGTGGAGATTTGTGCTCAGACCTGAATTCTGTAATAAGCTTTTATTCTGCTGCTCTGCAGGTCAGACAAGCCAGATTCCAAGGAGCGGCAGCTATCATGTGGAGGTATTTCTGTGTGAGTAGCTGTGAAATTGTTGGGGCTTTCTTTTTCCCTGGCTTGGGCTTTTCCATCTCCGTGGAGTCAGCCTGGCTGGCTTCTGGGGAGAGAGCTGATGAGGCATGTTACTGATGAGACACAGTTTTTCCTTCTTGTTTTGAATCCCTCAATTTAATACCAACTGTTGGCACGAGAATGTATGAGAGCTCTTGGCTACGAGACACACTTCCTATTGTTGGGAGGGAACAGCTCTGCATACAGCCTGCAGCAAAATGATGAAGTAGCTCCATCCGATCAGCTGATTTCCCACAACAGTTAAAAGATGTGATTTTGCTATCATGTTATGCTCCCTTATGAATAAAGCCAGGGAGCAAGTTTTGGCAAAGGCTTGGAGGCATAGGGAGAGAAGCAATGGATGGAAACTGAAAGAGGGGAGATTTCGTCTGGATATTAGGAAGAAATTCTTTGCAGCGAAGTGGTGAGACACTGGAACAGGTTGCTCAGGGAGGTTGTGGATGTCCCCTGCCTGGAGGTCTTCAAGGTCATCTGGGATGAGGCCTTGAGCAACCTGGGCTAGGGGAAGGTATACCTGCCCATGGCAGAGGGTTGGAACTGGATGGTCTTGAAGGTCCCTTCCAATCCAAACCATTCTAAAACCTGCATCACTTGCTTCTCAGCTCCATGAGGCCCCACATTTTCTGCTAGAAGGAATCAACTCTTTCCTCCTCCCTCAAGTCACACAGTCTCACAGTATTATCAAGGTTGGAAGAGCCCTCATAGATCATCAAGCCCAAGCCGTTACCACAGAGCTCAAGGCTAGACCATGGCACCAAGTACCACGTCCAATCCTGCCTTGAACAGCTCCAGGAACGGTGACTCCACCACCTCCCTGGGCAGCCCATTCCAGTGTCCAATGACTCCCTCAGGGAAGAACTTTCTCCTCACCTCAAGCCTGAATTTCCCCTGGCGTAGCTTGAGGCTGTGTCCTAGCAAACTCTGCTTTTTTCTCTCTGGGGCTTGGGGTGGACTTAGTCATATATTTAAGGTTTTTTTTCTCTAGTAATGGTAAAGTGAAGGCTGGGACATATGGGAACCAGGATAAATTTAAGTGATAATGCCAAAGGGTGATCCCCACCAGTTATAGCCATAGCAACCATCAGGAAGCACTCAGCATTCCTCAGTTGCAGTTTGGTATCTAGGAGAAGAGCTGAAAGGAACTGTGGAGGAGAAAGAAAAGAAGTGTCTGTAGTAGAGAAGAATAAATCAGTCCACATATGTGAGTTTCTGCTTTCCGACAAGCTTCCGAACACACCTTGGGAAGGGGCCTAGGGGAGCAGCACTGCACTTGCAGGATGCACTCTGCTCCATGAGCCAGAATTGCATCAGAGGTGGGAAGTTCCAGCAGCACTGGGGAAAACTCAGTGAGCACAGTAAAGGTCCAGATAACAGGATAAAGATGTATAAGACTCCTCCAAGGAAAAGATGTAGAAGAGAAAACTAATCCAGAGTAAAGATTTGTAAGCATCACCCTACAAGGAGCGTCCTGGGAGAGCAATGGTTGTGGGTAATGGGTAGGCAGCTGCACAAGCAGCTCTGCTCCCTGCCGGCCCCACTCCTCCTGCTAGTGCTTATTAGTTTACCTGTTGGTGCAGTAAAGTCTCACCATAGGCATAGACTCCTGCAGAGCTCTCCTTAATCACCACCTAAGAACACTGCACTGAGGTCTGTGTTCTGAAAAGCCATTATTGGGCTAGCAGTAATGCCACTACTGCATTAGCTGGCTCCTTCAGAGATGGCATTTTAATCACCTCAGCATATAATGTGGGCCTGCTTCTTTTGGTGGACCAAGGGCTGTACCCTCTCTTGGGGTGCACAGCTTGGAGCCAGCAACTAATAGTTTCTTCTTCTGGTGCCTGCAAGCCTGGATGCCTTTCTGATACAACTGTCTTGGTCAAACACAGATGACCAGGCAGAGTGCAGGCAAGGATGAGGTGGAGTGGCTGTGATACACAGAAAATTGCAGCTGCTCTCCAAGTCCAGCTTGGCTTTCCCCTCCACGGGTCTGTGTCCCCTGTCACCCAGCCCCAGCTGCCCCTTCCCAAAGCACCAGGTAATGAGAAGGGACTAAAGGCACTGACTCATTAAGCTGGGTTTGCTTAGAAGACAGATTGTCCAGTTAAACAAATATATTGTTAAAAATCCTAAATATCATTCCCTGGGTCGTGCCCCATCTGGGCTATTAAGTCTGAAAGAGGTAACTGCAGCTGTGCCAAAGCTGGGCTCGGAAGCTGATTTTCGCTATTTGTACTAGTTAGCGATTGGCAACAGCTCTGTTTTCAACCACCATCTTCTTCTCCTCCTCCTCCTAGGTTGCAGGCACGGCAGGGGATTCATGCTGCTGAACAAAACAGTCTTTGGGACTCACAGAAAGAAACCCCACAAATACATTTCCTAGAGCCATTGCATCCTCTTTGTTTCTTACCAGCCCCCAAGACACCGGGTGACAGAGGATGGGCTGGGCTGCCTGTCCTTGGCCAGTTGTCTTCTAGTAAGTGATGCACATTTTATCAGTCTAATGAAAAGGTGTGTGCTGATTTGGGGCTAACTGGAATATTTTAATGAGAAAAGATTATAAGCTGTGAAAAGGAAACAATGGTGATGTCTACTTCGCTCATAGGTTCGCTGAGACCTATGAAAACAAAGACACAAAGATAGATAATACAGAGTGTTGCTATCTGTCGGATTTGGTGTCTGTGTTCTCTCCCTGGCCTTCTGCTGTGTAACCCAACTAATTATTCTGCTTCTAACCTCCCTTGCCGATCCTTGCAGCTCACCTTGCACATGAGGCAGACTCTGGGATAAGGCAGAGAGGTGGAAAGAAGGTAGAAGGGTGGTTGGGAGACTCTGGTTTCTAGGAGGGCTGTTGTGGTTCTGTATTCCTTTTAACTTGTATATTTCTGTATATAGCTGTAAATATTTGTCATATACTGTAACTATCTGCTTGTATATTGTGCTAAGATGGGAATATAAAGCTTCAGTCCTTGACTTTCAGCTGGCTAAGCCTAGTCTGGGCAATTTTGAGAGAGTGATTTGCCATTGGAATGGGCTGCCCAGGGAGGCGGTGGAGTTGCCGTCCCTGGAGGTGTTCAAGCAAAGCCTGGATGAGGCACTTAGTGCCATGGTCTGGTTGACTGCATAGGGCTGGGTGCTAGGTTGGGCTGGGTGATTTTGGAGGTCTCTTCCAACCTGGTTGATTCTATGATTTCACAAAAGTGTGTGGAACTCCCAAACCATCACAGGGTGATTCTGTGAAATGAAAGCAGGACAGCTCAGCTTTCAGGGCTCCAGCGCTGCGAGTTACCAACTTACAAGAAAGCAAACATTTTTTCTTTTCTGAGTGGAGAGGGGGAAAAAAAGCCCAGCTTCGAGTGAATCCAGCATCCCTTTTGATTGGTCCCTTGGTAGTCTGATTAATTTTGAGTGCAGATGTTTATGCTTTCCATCCCAGAGCACCTCCAGCACTCTGGAGCAGTGCTCATCACGCCGTATTTCCTCCATGCTACACCGTTCTTGTTATGGTTGTGCAAGCAACATATGCTAAGGCCTTATTACAAGGGATTCCTATAAATGGCATAAAGGATTAATAATGTATTTATCACACAACTTTGTTTTAGCATAAAGCAATCTATAAATTCGTAATAAATGTTTTATAATGTTTTTGTAGCCTGTTATAAATGATAAATGGGAGGCTATAGATGCCACATCAAATATTCATGCTGCATTGTGTGCATTATTATGCTGTTACTGTTCAGGAAACCATTAATAATAAAGTGAATGGAGATGTAAAAGTTGCTGACATGCTCAGCAAGCCATTTATAATGAAATGTATAATCCTTACCATAAAGTAAATACATTGGCCAGTGATTGTTGATGAAATGGAAACACACTGAATTATTTGTGGGGTATTTATATATTAATGTATATTATCCATATCATGTCACAGAAATGTCATTAATATATTATATGTATTATTAATTATCTTTACCTAATTTATAGGCAGCTCTCGAAGTGCTACCTTGTCTCTCTGGATGTTTTGTCAGCCACCTGAGATCTGGTGAGTTATTTCATGTGATGTTGTGTGCTGCAGGGTGGCCATTTGGGCTGGGAGTGCTGGTGCTGTCCCTGGCTGTGACTAGCTCAGATGAGCCACAGCAGGCAGCTGCCTTTCCTGTTCCCTCATCCAGCTGTCCTGCTCTTGCCCTCTACAGGGGCAGGGAGTAGAGGTGGCTGAGGGTGATGGTGGACAGCCACTGGTCCAGTAGGTTAGGTATACTCTATGGTCTGGCCATCTTCACAGGCTCGCAGGACGTTAGGGGTTGGAAGGGACCCAAGGAGATCATCCAGTCCAACCCCCCTGCCAGAGCAGGACCACACAATCTAGCTCAGGTCACACAGGAACACATCCAGACAGGCCTGGAAAGTGTCCAGAGAAGGAGACTCCATAACCTCTGTGGGGAGCCTGTTCCAGTGCTCTGGGACCCTCACAGTCAAGAAGTTCTCTCTTGTGTTGAGCTGGAACCTCCTGTGCTGCAACTTACACCCATTGTTCCTTGTCCTATCCCAGTGAGCAGAGCCTGTCCCCCCTCTCCTGACCCCCAGCCCTCAGATGTTTATAAACGCTTATTAAATCTCTTCTCAATCTTCTCCAGCCTAAACAGCCCCAGGTCCCTCAGCCTCTCCTCATCAGGCAGTGCTCCAGTCCCCTCATCATCCTCCTAGCCCTCTGCTGGACTAGCAGATCTCTGTCCCCCTTAAACTAGGAAGACCAAAACTGAGGGCAGTACTCAAGATGAGGTCTCATGAGGGCAAAGTAGAGCGGGGGGAGAACCTCCCTTGATCTGCTGGACACACTCCTCTTGACGATGAGGCCTCTGGGCAGCCATGCTTCGTCCTCCCTTCTCCTCCTCACATCTCCCCTGTGCAGCTGCCCCTTCACTACCACCTCTTCTCACTTCGTACAACTCACCGAAAGGAGGTTGGAGAGAGGTAAGAGTCATCCTCTGCCCACGAGCAAGTGACAAGACAAGTGGAAATGGCCCCAGGTTGTGCCAGGGGAGTTTTAGGTTGGATGTCATGAAACATTTCTTCCCCAAAAGGTTGTGGAGCCTCCTCTGGGAGGTTTCAAGGGCTGTCTGGATAGAATAGAATAGAATAGGATCAACCAGGTTGGAAGAGACCTCCAAGATCATCCAGTCCAACCTAGCACCCAGCCCTATCCAGTTCCTGTGTGACCTGAGCTGGATTGTATGGTCCTGCTCTGGTGGGGAGGTTGGACTCGTTGATCTCTGTGGGTCCCTTCCAACCCCTCACACCCTGTGAGCCTGTGAAAAGAGTTGTCAAGGTCTGGAACAGGCTGCCCCGGCCAGAGGTAGAGTCCCCGTCCCTGGGCGGGTTTCAAAGCCCTGTAGCTGTGGTGCTGAGAGACATTGGTTCAGCGGTGACCTGGCCGTGCTGTGTTAACGGTTGTCACCGATGTTCTTGAAGGTCCTTTCCAGCCGACCCCATCCTGTGGTTCTATGAAGGGCACCTGCTCTTTTGTTTCTTCTATTTTTTGTGGGTGTGTGAAAGAAATTCCCTCTTCTCCCACAGCGGAGGCTTGCGGCGTGCGACCCCAGGTCGCGACAGCCGGGAGCCACAGTGTGCCGCCGCCCCCGGCCCTGCTGGGCAGCAGCCTCCCCACCCTGGCCACACACAGCGGCCGGCCCCAGCCGCTGCCTTCCCCGCCGCTTCTCTGCCGCTCCGCCAGGCTCGGCCCCGGGGCGCGGCAGAGGGAGGCCCTGAGGGGCCGTCGCCGCCCGCCCCTTTCCCCGCCTCTTTCCCCGCTTCCTCCCACCGCGGCCGCTCGCCACACGCCGGCAGCCTCCAGCGGCGCTCGGCGCAGCCGGGGGTCCCTGCTGCCCCGCCGAGCCGCCCCGGGGCACGGGGCCTGCCACTGCCGCCTCCCTCGGCCCTCCGTGTGAGGGCCATGGCGGCCATCCAGAACTTGCAGCTGTGGTGCAAGCAGCAGTGCGAGGGCTACCGCGATGTCAGTATCACCAACATGACCACCTCCTTCCGCGACGGCCTCGCCTTCTGCGCCATCCTCCACCGGCACCGGCCCGACCTCATGTGAGTACCCTCGCCGGGCGTCGAGGCTGATGCTAGGCTCTAGGTTTGGCCCCCTCCGCTCGCAGCCAAGGCCCTTGCTGGGATGCGGTCAGCCTTCCATCCAGCTGACGACCCCCAGCCCTCTGTCCACCATGGGCCCCCACAGACATAGCCCCAGCAGAAATCCCAGCTCCCCTGGCAAACGCTCTGGGCCAGCAACTGGCACCAGAGGAAGCTCTGCCAGCGCCCACGTTGACAGTCTCTAAATGAAGAGCTCTGCTCTTGCTGCCTACTTATATGCCTTTTCCCCATATGTTTTTCCTTCCCCCCCTCTTTGCTCCCTCTGCAGCTGAACTACAAACGTTTTAAATGCATCTTTTCCATTGCAAGGCAAGTTCAGACATTGATTCCTGGGGAAGTGTTTCCTCCTCCTCGGTTGGTGTTTGCTCAGGCTGGGCTTTCCTCCCTCATCCACACGCAGCCCCAGTGCACAGGAGTGTGGAGGCGAAGGCTGTTTAAACAAGTTACAGTAGGAGGGCAGGGCCCAGCAGCTGCTGGATTTCTGCACATCACTTGGTTTTCCCATCTGGAGCTCAGTCTGTGGGAGGCAAAGTGCTTTCCACCCCTTGCTGGTGCCATTGCTGGTGCCGTGTGGGTTTTGACCTACCTTTGCCCAAATGTTAACATCTGGGAAGGTGAATTGTCAGAGAGATGTTGATCCTGTTTCTAGTTGGCTTTGGTTTTGCTTCTGGGCTCTTTGAACTTGGACGTGGGGGGAATGAGAGGGGAGGTCAAGGCAAGAGGAGCAGTGCAAAGATTGCCCAGAAGTATTGATTTAAGCATTGAGGCTCTCCTAGTCAGATGTGTTCAGCTGGTAGAGGGCCAGGGTGGGTTTTCATGTAGTGCAGCTTTCCCCCTGCTCCTTGCAATTCTGCCTCTTGCTCCTAGGATAGCCTGCCACTTGGCTTTGTGTGTGGAGATATCTCTTACAGGTGTCTCACTTCTGGTGGAAGCCCGGGGAGGTCTCATCTTGTTCTCTCCCCTCTGCTGTCTTGGAAGAAACAGAAGTTGGCTTAGGCAGCGAGAGGTTAATGCAGGCTCTTCAGACACACTTTCTCTGCAATGCCCAGTGCTTGGGCAGTCACCATGGTGTTGCTGTGTATGGCTTCCTGACATGCTGTCACGTCCATGTGACTCCAGATATTTCCTTTCCTTCCTTTGATTCACAGCCCTAAAGATACGTAATACCGGGACAGAAAGGCTTACGTGACCAGGAGGTGCCCTTAGAGGGATCGTGGCAGCTTCCTGGCCAATTCTGGATCATGGGTGTACAGAGCAGGAGTAATCCTGCTGACCAGTTTAGTGGGTTGTTTATAATCCTTGAGCTGTACATCAGGAGTTGTGGAGAGACACACTTAACATAGATTCTCCCGCAATGAAGAGGGAAAGTGTTCCTTGTGGCAGCTCTCTGTTCCTGTTTTATTTTCTTTTATGATGGAAATTCTGCCTGACTTTATTCAGGACCTTACAGAAGCTCTTTATGGCTGGGACCAGCTCAGCAAAAAAAAAAACAAAAAACCAACGCCTGAAGGTTAAAGTGAGAGAAGCTTTTATCAGTGCCCTCCCTCCTCGATGTCGGTGGTGTAATGCAGGAAAGCACCAGGTGTATCCTTGGCTGAGCAAAGTCCTGCTGTAAGGAAGCGATGCCTTCAAGTGGTTGCAGCCAGGGCTGCCTTCTGTCACGTGTGAGATCCCGGGACTGAATGCTTGTGAAAATTCTCCCTGCATCTGCAAAAGCTTCTTCAGTGTTGCCAGCACAGGAGCCACCAGCAGAGAAGTGCAGCGGGGTGCACATGCGGCTTCCCAAGGGCTTGAAGCGGTTCATCCTGAGCTCCTCCCCGTGCTTCTGGCAAAGATCCTCGTTGAAGCTTAGAAGCATCATAGTGAAAGTAAAACTAGGAAAGCCATTGGAATGGGCTGCCCAGGGAGGTGGTGGAGTTACCATCCCTGGAGGTGTTCAAGAAAAGCCTGGATGGGGCACTTAGTGCTATGGTCTAGCTGACTGGCTAGGGCTGGGTGCTAGGTTGGACTGGATGGTCTTGGAGGTCTCTTCCAACCTGGTTGATTCTATGATTCTATGAAAGGCTAATTGGTGTTTGGAGCGCTGAGGTGTGTTTGCTGCAGCCCTGCTTTGTGAATCACTTGGGAAATGTGATCAGTCGTGGCATTGGAGTTTTGCAACAGTGTCCTTTCAGTCTTGGTTTACACAAACAGCATTCTTGGGCTGAGGATTTCTGTTAGCAGGAGCCTGAGAAATTCCCTGGAAAACTTGAAGCATTTACAAAACATGTCTATAGGGACAGGCTTCTTTTGTGGGATATGTGGCTCGGAGGAGGGGCTGGTGGGGGGGGTCCCTCTCCCCTTCCTGTTTTCTTGCTGGAAAACACATGGAAAATATGGAAACCTCTCAAACTTGGCTGACGTCAGTTTGTATGTTATCAGTGAACAGGGTTGTTTAAAATGAGACATACATTTCCCACTTGCTTCCCACTCACCCAAGGATGCTCTGGGGGTGTAGAGACACACACTGAATCACCGTGGAAATTCATTCCTCTTCTGTCCCAGCTGCAGAATGCTTCATATCCAGCCCTAGCCAGGCATACACACTGCAACAGGCAGGTCCTAGCTGGTTTTCTAGAGTGATGATGGAGCCCTGAGGCTCTTTTATCTGAGGGATGTGAATTCTCATGACAGTATAGCAGGAGACTGAGGTCAGCAGTTGCCACATGTGATGGCAATGGCCATGCAAGCTCTTTACCATGGGTTTAGTGGCCTTAGCCAGATGAGTGAGTTAGGAGAGGCAAGGGAGCTGTGCACACTCGCTCAAATATCAATGCCAGATGTGGAGGGAAGGTTTTGATTAGGCTGCTGCTCTTTGTCCAGGATCTTGCTCTTTCCCAGGCTGTAAGCTGGTGTTCAGCTCAGCGTTCTGGGAGTTGACTGGTTGTGAAATTCCCCTTGGCAGCTGAGCAGCAGTGGGTGCTCATTCTTCCAGCAGCATTTCCTGGGACACTGAGCTCAGTGGGGCAGAATGAGGCTGACAGTCACCAGTATGGACCGAGAGAGTCCCAGCCATGCTGAGGATGGGTTGTCTGCATTCTTCATCTCCTTAGAAAAGGGCTGCAGTGAAGTAGAGCTGCTGCCAGCTTGGCCTTCATGGGGTTGTGGTTTGTGTGACAGGCGTAGGAGAGGGGAGAATGGTTCTGGGGTCAGGGAGTCTCAACTGCTATTAGTCACCCCCAGCAACACACTGTATCTTGCTGGCAAGACGAGAGCAGTATGGAAAATGCATTGCTGGGAGGAGGGTGAGCACGTGGGGAACATCTTTCACTTGGGATTCCCAGCCCTGTCCCTTCTCCCCAGGCCACTGGCACCTCCAGAAAGGGCACAGCAGAAAGCTCCTGGTCCCAACAGCACACTGGATTTGAACCCTCTGTTAGGAACTGTGAGCTGTTAAAAAGATGCTTCACATTTTTCCAATGATTCTTTTGATTGCACATCTCAGTGCTGTGAAACAGAAGCTTTTTTGGTACCATCATGGCTCTGGCATTGTTTTTGTTTGGTCCTCTCCAAGGTTGGAGTTACCAACCAAGTTAGTGCTTACAGCAGCATCAAAGATTTTTCCTTTGGAAACATGTGCGCTTGCAAAGGACTGTGCCATGCTCTGTTAGTGCTGGGTCTGTGCAGCTGGAGCAGTGGGTGGTCATGGAGATTTCTGGGCATGAGAAATGCTCATCCACTTTTTGCTAAAAGAAGGATTTGTTTTGGCAAGCTGAAAAACTTCTCTTCCCCTGCTAGTCAACTCCAGTCTGATTTGTTTCCAGTACTGGAGGCCCTCTTGGGTCAGATCTATGTTTCTCACTTCTTCCAATTAATTCAGTTTCTTGTATTTTCTCAGTGGAGAACTCCTACTTCTCCATTTGTATTAGCCTTTCTGAGGATTACGTTGGTCCAGAGAGCTTTGATATTTCAAGAAGGGAGATGCAACTGCAAGATCCGTTTGCTAAAGAAATATTAGATGTAAGCAATTCACCTGACTAGCTAGGTAAGGAGTGATGCTGAGGGGGCAGAAGACTCTTGAAATGACCAAGTAGCCTGGTTAGGTGTACTCTCCCTAAGAGAATTTCAGACATTTACCTTCAGAGATTCAGATTTTTAGGTCTCTGTTACGTGAAGGTGCACACACGCTAGCACGGCAGTGTTCAGCGTGGGAGAAGAAGGCAATGACCAGCAATAAATAGGTCACTCTGGTATGTTTTGTCTTATAGGTCAGCAAGACCAAGGAAGTGCAGCTTGCATTTGCTCTTGTGTGTGTTTTCCTGCATTCAGGATGTCCCTGATACAGATGCTTTATTTGGAAGTGAGGCAGAGAGCTGCAATCACATCCTACAGCTGAATCTTTAAAAAGCTGATTTTCTTGCCTGACGCAAAACAGGATGATTGCATCTATTGTTTCACTGAAAATATTTTAGCTGGTGATTATTTTCATTGCTCTTTTTAATCCATTGTCTCAGGGAAGGGAAATCTCTGGGCAGGAGCACTCCTAGAAGAAAAACCTCTGTGTGTCCCTTTGATTTTGCACAGGAAAGAATACATGATTTAGAGGTGGGATGTGCCTTGCCTTTACGTGCTTCTTGGGGGAGTTTGACCTTTGGGTCTTATCAGTCATTCATTCTCTCCTTATCTCACATAGCAATGCCAGATGTGGGAAGCAAGGAGAAGGCACAGACTGTGGCATGATGGGCAAACCAGTTTGAAGGCTTCTCCCCTACTTAAAATGTAATGCTTCACTTTCTGTATGAAGCAGATAAAGGACCTGGCTTGCTCCTTGCTGTTGCAAGTCATGGAAAAAGTTCCCCTGCTGCGATACAGATCATGTGTTTGCCTCATGAATAGGTTGCTGCCAGGCAGCATCGCCCTGGCTTTCACACAGTTATCCTGGCTCCTCTCAGAGGTGAGGGACTGACTAACAAGGCTGGGTCCACATCAGTTACCAAAATGCAGAGTTGATACTGTAGACTTTTCTGTTTATCCATGAGAATTTCCTCTCTGCTCTCTGCCTTTTGCTTAGCTCTGCCAGCAGGTACCAGGATTGTAAAGTGAAACAAGGTTATCAAAAAGGAATTGACCCTGCCTGCTTGCCTGGCCAGAAGGAAGCGGTGTTGGAGAGCAGGGCTGCCAGCCAACAGTCAGTTTTGTGTTCCCGATTTAGCAAGTGACAGGCACTTCAAAACAAAGCTGACAGTGGCTGTTTCCTAAGCAAGGGACACACTCTGCTCTGGGTGAGAAGCACACTGTGCTGTGGCTCTACTTCCAGTAGCACACACTCCCCCCCTGCCTCTTGCTCACTTGTCTGTCCTGCCAGGTCCTGGGTTTTGAGGTCCTAGCACGGTGCAGAGAGAGATGGCATCCGGTTGGACCAAAGAGTGAGAGAGCAAATCTGGGGAAAGAGGAAGAGGGAGGTGATGTGCAGGGACAGCAGAAAGGAAGAAGGGTTGTTGACTTTGGCTTGTAACTGCAAACAGTAATTGTCTCTTCCTTTTTACTTATTGATGATGGTTACAAATCAAAAGTGACAGCCCTAGGGAAATGAGAATAAGAGTTTTACAGGCACCTCTGCAGTTATCAGCTACGGTATTGTGTTGTGGGCAGAGCTATTTCCCAGGCAGGTTCCTGGTGCTGGTTTGGAGGAGCTCTGCCAGAGGAGAAAAGAGGATCTGAAGACAGAACGTGTGCTGGTGGAATCCCAGCAGGTTCTGAGATCAGGAGATAGGGATGCCTTGGAGGAGCATATGATATGTGCAGTGTCTGAGGGCTCCACACCTCTGTGGAGCTCAGGTCTTTCTGTACAGATGGAAGAAGAGCATGGATGTGACTGTTTGGAGGTAGTGTTGAAAATATGGGTAGAAAGCATTGCTCTATCCTTTTGAGGTGGGAGATGAGCAAGGCTTATTTTGGGGGGGGGGGGGGAAGCCCACCCCGGGAGTTAAAGGTTGCTCCTGGCTGTCTCAGCAAAACCCCTGAATCTGCATGGGATGTTTTGGCATCAGCGCTCCCTGTCTGCAGGAGGCTGCAGGAGTCAGCCCTGTAAGTGTAGATGTGCCAAAAATGTGTTGTGCTGCCCGTGGGCAGATGGCTGAGCCTGCTGGGCCTCCTGCACATCTCTGTCCTGGGAGGCACGGCAGGCCCGTGGCTGACTTGAACAAGATCTGTCACACTGCTCCCTCCAGAGCATCTCTGAGAAGGCAGAGCAAGAGGAGGTGCTCTGTCCCCCGAACCAGTGAGGCTCAGAGAAGGTTGAGAAGCTGGAAGTGTGTAGTGGTCTAACCCCAGCCAGCAACTGAGCAGCAGACAGCTGCTTGCTCACTGCCCCACCGTGGGTCAGGGAAGAGAATTGGAAAGAGAAAACTCGTGGGTTGGGATACAGGCAGTTGGATCAGTAAAGCAGAAGCTGCATCCACAAGCAAAGCGGAACGAGGCATTCACACAGCACTCGCCACCAGCAGGCAGGTGTTCAGCCGTGCCCAGGAGAGCAGGGCTCCATCACACACAGTGGGTACTCGGGAACACAAGTGCCATCCCTCCAAATGCACCTTCCTTTCTTATTCTTCCCACAGGTTTATATACTGATGCCACAGGCTAGGGGATGTCCCTCTGCTCAGCTGGAGTCACCCCTCCCACCTGTGTCCTCTCCCAGCTCCTCATGCACCCCCCAGCCCACTCGCTGGTGGGAGGGGGTGAGGAGCAGAAAAGGCCTTGACTGTGTGTAAGCACTGCTCAGCAGCAGCTAAAACATCTCTGTGCTATCAACAGTTTCCAGCACAAACCCAAACCACAGCCCCATACCAGATACCGAGAAGAAAATTAACTGTGTCTAGACCCAGTCTAGCACAAGGTGAAGCAAGTTGCTGGACATCACCAGCCTGAGATTTTTTTTCTTCTTTCTGTATTTCAGAAACTTTGACTCCCTCAGTAAAGAAAATGTGTATGAGAACAACAAGTTGGTAAGTAATGCTTTGCTTTTGGTCCAGTCCGTGCCCTGGTGCCTTGCTTCTGTAGTTTAGCAACAGAAACCCTGCTGATGCAGTGTGCTGAGTGTGCTGTGTTCTGTGTGGCTCCAGCCTTCTGATTTGAATCAGTGTTCAGGCTTGGTTTCTGCTTGAAACCACCCTCAGACTGTTCACACTTTTCACTGGCTGCACAGTGTTGCCTATGTCTAGTGGTATCCTGTGGCAGCAGGAGCCTGGACAGAAATGCTAGAGGTTGGTTGGACTCAGTGATCTTAGAGGTCTTTTCCAACCTCAGTGATTCTATGAAAACATGGACGTAATGCTCCTAATGGATAGAGTAGGAGCTGGGAGGTAGCTGGTGTGAGAGGGGAAGTGTAGGGAGTCTCCCCCACTTCTGCTCTCTCCTGGCATAGGTGGTGAAGGGTCCTGGGTGGTGGAGACATCCTAAAACCTCATCCTGCAGTGATACTTCACTCTGGGATGGGATTTGAGTTTATATTCTTCTCTCTGTGAATAAAGTGGGCAGTCCAACCCCCTTCTACACTGGACTCAGGCATGGGCTCAGTGCTTCAAGGAGGATTTTTTCTTCCCTCTCTCCCTGACAAAGAGAGGCAACAGATTAAAATGCTTCCCTTCCTTTGGCATTGCTCCATGGCTCCATGGCTGTTTGGCAGGAGCTCAGGATGTGAACGAACCAGGACAGCTTACTCTTGTGTGGACTGGAGGCATGGCATCCTTTGATGCAGTGAGCCATCTGACATGGTCCTTGCCTCTGGGGGAGCTAAAGCTGCCCCCCCCATGCCCCTTAGCTTTGGCACCCCTTCAGCCACAACTGTGCTCACAGTGATGTGATGGACCCTCCTTCTCCCCAGGGATGGTTGCTGCAGTATTTGAGTAGTGACACAGGTTCAGCCCTGTTTGTTTCTTTCCTCTAGGTGAGATTCAGACCAAGTGGTTTTGCCTTGAAGTTTTGGTATCTGGCAGGGGTCAAGGCTTTTTTGCTGTGGAGTGTCATCCTGGCCAGCATGTTTGAAGGCCTGAGTATTGCTCCTTCCCAAGCAGGGCTGATGCTGTCTACTCTGCTGGCAGATTTGCTTGTTTCTGGGAAATGCGCTGTGTGAGCTGCCCCAACTGCTTGTGTTGATGAAAAGCTTCTTTGTGTTTCTGATAAAAAGAGTAGCTCCCCTCTTTTGTTGCTGCCTGAGTTTCCACACTTTGCCCTGCTCCTTCTCTTGGTTCCTTCCATGTCCTTTATTGTGCTCTCTTCTTTGTTCCACCTGCTGCAGGATAACTGCTGGTATCCTGCTGCCTTGGCTTTGCTGTGAGTGGGCTTGACCCTTCCATCTCCCTGTGTGCTCCTGGGCTGAGCATCCTTCTCAGACTGCATTCCATCCTTGCTCTGACTGTCCTTAGGTTACACGTGGGTCTGATTTCCCCCAGTGCTATTCCTCAGCTATTGTTCAACTCCTCCTTGATCTCTCGCTATTCAACAACTTCTTTTCAGGGACAGTGTTATTCAACTCAAAACCAAAATCTTGCTTGGGCTGCAGTTTGCCATATAAGGCCATCTGCAGAGGAAGAATGTGTCACTACTCAAGTGCCAACAAACCATCCCTAAATCCTAGAAATACTTCAGTTGGTGGCAGATTTTTGCTAAAGGTTTTAAAAATACATGAAGAGGCACTGGATGCAGTTCTGTCAGTGCTTATGGATGGTGGTGTGGTGTAGCAAATGTAACAGTAGCCTGTGGCAGAGCAAAGCTGTGCCTGGCTGTTTCAGATTTCTTTAAGCACATAATTTTGTTTCCTCTACACAAACTGGGGGCAGTGGCACTTACCTCCTTTGTAAAGCACTTGCAGCTGCCTGATGGGAGGCATTATGCAGAAATAACCTGTTGCTCCTTTAAAGGCCAACCTGGGAATGCAGGTAGAGGAGATCATAGAATTATAGAATCAACCAGGTTGGAAGAGACCTCCAAGATCATCCAGGCCAACCTAGCACCCAGCCCTGTCCAATCAACCAGACCATGGCACTAAGTGCCTCATCCAAGCTTTTCTTGAACACCTCCAGGGACGGTGACTCCACCACCTCCCTGGGCAGCCCATTCCAATGCCAATCACTCTCTCTGGCAGCAACTTCCTCCTAACATCCAGTCTAGACCTCCCCTGGCACAACTTGAGACTGTGTCCCCTTGTTCTATTGCTGGTTGCCTGGCAGAAGAGACCAACCCCACCTGACTACAGCCTCCCTTCATGTAGTTGTAGACAGCAATGAGGTCTGCCCTGAGCCTCCTCTTCTGCAGGCTGCACACCCCCAGCTCCTTCAGTCTCTCCTCACAAGACTGTGCTCCAGGCCCCTCACCAGCTTTGTTGCCCTTCTCTGGACATGTTCCAGTACCTCAACATCCCTCTTGAGTTGAGGAGCCCAGAACTGGACACAGCTCTCAAGGTGTGGCCTGAGCAGTGCTGACTACAGAGGCAGAATAACCTCCCTTGTCCTGCTGGCCACACTGTTCCTGATCCAGGTCAGGATGCCATTGGCTCTCTTGGCCACCTGGGCAAGAGAGAAATGGGCAACTGAGCCATGTTAGGTGGTGATCTTGTTGGATCTCCAGGCAAAAAAAATATTTCCCTGGAACATGAGGATGCTGTAGGCAGAAGGAACACTGCATTCTAGTGCTGCTTTCTGCATTGCTCACCTACTTCTGGCCAAACTAGTTGTGTGCATAGAGCATCCTTCCCCTTGTGGTCCAGGCAGCCTCTCCCATTCCTGCACTTGCTGTGTTGTTCTTATTCTTGGCACCCTGTGGCAGAAGGTGGCATGGTCTGTGTTGCTGCTAGACTGCACACTGAGAATGTCCAGCAAGAAAACCCCACTGGTCAGACCAGTTGTGCAGCCAGAGCACTAGAAAACACTCCAAAGATTACATTAAGTACCAGGTTATGAGACAGGCGAGTGTCAGGCTGGGCTGGCAGCGGTGACACAGTGGAGGTTGGTGGCTGAAAGCAGGCATAATGTCAGCACAGTTGCATTTTTACTGGGACACCCAATGGAAAAAAATGGTAATTTTCTTGCTCAAAGATAATGGCTGTTTGTTTCTTCTAAGCAGGAATTGCTGGCTTGTACACCACTACAGTTGTTTGTCTGTGACAGAGGTCAGATGTGGAGGGTTTTAATGAGTTCAAGTCTTTCTTTAACCCTTTCACTGTGGGTTTAAGCATTAGCCTTCCTTGTGGCTCTGCTTTCCTTTACTGTGTTGACATTTTAGAATAGAATAGAATAGAATAGAATAGAATAGAATAGAATAGAATAGAATAGCATAGCATAGAATAGAATTGAATCAACCAGGTTGGAAGAGACCTCCAAGATCATCCAGTCCAACCTATCACTCAGCCCTAGCCAATCAACTAGACCATAGCACTAAGTGCATCATCCGGTCTATTCTTGGACACCTCCAGGGACAAGGAAGGAGATGCTCCAAAGAGGAAAGGAAAGGATATTTTTCCTGTAATCCAGGAAGTAAGAGGGCTGGAGAAAGCCCTTAGTAAAAGCCTTGTGCTGAGTTGTGCAGAGGCAAAGTCACCTTATGTGTATTGCAACTTCTTTTTGCCCTCTAATAAGGCTCCTTGGTCTGACCTTGATCATGAAGATTCAAAGTGGAGGGGAATATTTGCCCCCAGATACATGCTAGGCAGCATGGAAATGGTTAAGCTGGAAGAGAGCTAGGTGTCAGGAATTCTGCATTATTCCAGTCTAGTCTTGGAGAGAGAGCTGCCTCCTGCAGCCCAGATTTCCCCTTTTTCAGATGGGGAAGAGCAGGCAGGAGGCATTAACATTTGCACAGCACTCGGAGATCAAAAGCTGCCTGCAAACACCTACCCGTGCGCCGTTAGCTGGGGAGTGCTCCAGCCTGGGCTGGAAGCCTGCAAGCGAGTCTGCCAGCCTGGACTGGCACAGCCCCTTCTGCCAGGCCTGCCTCTCTGCAGCTGTGCATGCCCAGATAGAGGCAGGCTCGAGGAAGAGCAGGGGAAACCCAGGTGAGTTCCTGTGCAGTGAGCTCAGGCCAGCTTGCCAGGCAGATTTTTGGCTCCCTTCCTGAATTTCTCAAGGCAGTGGCTGGAAGCCATGACTCTGTTGGTTCCTGTAAGGGCTGGAGGATGTAGGAGCTAAACTGGTGCAGCTGTTCCCCAGTAGAATGATTACTCAAATGGGGTTGTTTGCAGTGGAGTTTTTTTACATCTGATGAGGAGCAGCTCTGCTGCCTGGGCTGGACAAGACCCCTCTTTGGTTTTCTTCCTCCTGTAGGCATTTCAAGTGGCAGAGGAGGAGCTGGGGATCCCAGCCTTGCTGGAGGCAGAAGATATGGTTGCTCTGAAGGTACCAGACAGGCTGAGCATCCTCACCTATGTTTCCCAGTATTATAACTATTTCCATGGACGGTCTCCTAGTAAGTACCATATTCCCTGGAGGAGTGGGAAGGATTTGGGCTTAATTTTGTGCTTTCCTTTGTCTTCTGACAAGCTTGGAACAGCAAAATAGACTGCAGAGAGGCCTTTGGTTCAGTGGAGGATATGAATCCTTTAGACACTGGCCTACAACAGCACCATTGCTCTTGGAAGGGCACAGGGCTGTGCCTTGTCTTTAAAACTACCACTTTAAACTTTAATATACAGTATAAAATTTCTTACAGTTCAACCACACAGGAGCAATGAAAGCTCCCCTCTGCAGTTCCCACCTCAGCTCTCCTTTCTTATGCATCTCCATCTCAGCTCCAGTCTTTGCCATAACAGAGGGCTGGTGAAAACAGAGTTGAATAAGGCTGGGCTTGGCTATGAGGCTGTGCCAATGGAACAGCATCCATGGTGGACCTTGTACAGCACAGCAGTACTGATATAAGGGAGCAGAAGAAGATGACCCCTCCTGCCTGGCACAATTGTGGTAGCAATTCCTTCAATCATAAAACACGAAGCTACCCAGACATTACATTCATGTACTGCAGAGTAGATCTGGGCTCACAGGAGCTTTATTGTAGACTTGGTTGATATTTGGCATTAAGCTCATAGAAAATGAAGTAAAACCAATTTCACAGCTTCCTCTAGAGGAAACTTTCAAAAGTGGGACATGAAATGACTGGTTAAGATGAGTCTAGATGGAGAAGACAGATATGAATTGAAAATGTCCTACATCCTGGGAAGAGAGAGCAGTTCATTCTGGGAGCTGCATTTCATGCCTAAACTCTTCTCCCTTCTCCACCTCATTACATATTCAAGCATGTTTCTTCTCTCCCTCCACAACTTCTTATTGCCCCTCTCTTATTTGATTTATTTTTTATTTCTTAATTTATCATTGTCTTGTTTTGAAACCATTCTGATTGAAGCCAAACAGATTCCATCATGTCTGTGCCAAGTGGTGGGAATCTGGGTCAGTTTGGGGTCTTTTAGCCCATCCCCCACTCCCAGCATCTTGCCTACCACATCACCAAACAGCACATTTTTGTACTCTCTTGTGTCCTACAAAACTCTCTGGTTGCATTCCTTTTGCTGGGGTGAATGTGTGTGTCTCAAAATGAGCCCAGCCAGGAATGTGCCCTCTGACACCAGGCAGACTCCTAATGCCATAGTCATGCCCTTCAAATGGGCTCTAGTAGGACCATGAAATAAGCAGGACACAGAAGGCTAGAGAGGGCAAGCAGACAGTATTTTATTGAGGTCAGGTGTTCAGAGAAGAGCAGAGCTGAAGCCTTTCTGCTGGGCATTGGGGATTCTATAAATGGCACATGTGGGAAGTGAAGGGGCAGCTGGAGTCTAAAGTGTTTGCTGGGCTGGTTGTCACCAGCCTCCTGTGACTGGTCACTGTGGTAAGGGAGCCCTGGGTGTTTATCTGGTTAGGCAGCTTTCTGGAGAGAAGGTTGCTGGGAGCTGGGCCCAGACTCACTATATATTTACTCAGGGTGTAATGTCTCCTCAGACAAGTGGCCATTTCATTGGCTACTCTTAGAGTGGAGCTGTGGCTAAGTTATCCCACAAGGAACATGGAGACATCTCATTCAGAATAGGAAGTGGTACAAAAATAGCATCCCTGGGAGACAGGGGAGGGGTCTTGTCTGTAAAAACTTCCCAGGGAAGCCTCCATGCAGTTTCCAGGCACAGGGCATCATTCCTTGCCTGGCTGAAATGTCTTGGAGTATCTCTCTTGTGAATTCAGAGGTTTCTCTTTCATCTGCAAGGAAGAGGAGACTGAACATCTGTAGGCTTCTTGTCAAGTCTTGATTTCCACATCAACACCACCATAGTACTTCCAAGTCTTTGTCATTGCAGAATTGCCCATTTTGAGTGGCCATTTCTGCAATCAACAAGCCTGCTTGTTCCCTGAGAGTCCCAACTGGGATGTGGGGTGGACACCCTCAGCAGTGTGTAGGTAGTCTGAAGCACAGAAACTCAGCACTTCAGTTCCCTAGCTGTGAACACCTGACAGCAGTGCTTGCTTCACTGGTGGTCAGTTCCAGCCATCCTCCAGGCCAGGTACAAACTCACAGTCTTGTTCACTGCACTGGGGAACTGCTTCTTAATCAAGCATGTGTCAGGCATTTGTATGCTTTGCATATTATCCATCAGGCACCTCCAAGTCTTCTTGTATTGTAAATTACTCCTAGGCCCGTGGCTTTTCCTTTATGTTCCTTTAAAATCCTCCCTTCTTCCTTTCTTCCAGTTGGAGGCATGGCTGGAATCAAACGTCCTTCCTCTGGGCCTCAGGAGCAGCCCCTTGGGAAGAAAGCTGTGTCAGAGCCTCCTAAAGCAGTGTCACCAAAACTGCCTCCTGCCCACCCACCAGCCAGAGCTAAGCAAAAAGAAACCTCCCCAGCCAGCATGGTAAGAAATGTGGTTTGGGGTGTTCTTTGTGCCCTAAATCTGTTCATTGAGCTTGAGTATGAGACTAGCTCAAGGCTCCTAGGGGTAAGGGCTCTAAAATCTCTGTTCCTTTTAGGGGACTGAATCAAGGGAACTGTGTACTGCACAGGTTCATTTGGAAGTCACTGAAAAGCCATCAGTCAGCTGGGACTCATCTGGTGTTGAACAGGACATGGGTGTCTCAGGACATGGCTATGCTGTTCCTAGGTCTTGGGGATGGAGATTTTTAACAGATATTTTTGCTAGAAAACTTTGATTAAGTTCTTGGAAAGTGTTTCAAAGCAGAGCAGGGATGAAAATAGGGTGGAAGAAGGGGAGCTCCTCTCTCAAATGGGTAAGGGCCTCTCCAAATTAACTCAAATCAGAGACCTTTGCACTTCAAGTTCTTGTAGACAGACAAAACACCCTGGTCCTCTGGCTTTGTGGAAACAAGTCCCCCTTACTCTATCCCAAGTAATCCCAAGCACAGCTACAGGTTGGGTGGGGAATGGCTGAGAGCAGCCCTGAGGAAAAGGCCCTGGGGGTCTGGGGTGATGAAAAGCTCAACAGGAGCCTGCAGTGTGAGTGCAGCCCAGACAGCAACCCTCTGCTGGGCTGCAGCAAGAGCAGTGTGGGCAGCAGGGCAAGGGAGGGGATTCTGCCCCTTGGCTCTGCTCTCCTCAGACCCCACCTGGAGTCCTGTGTGCATTTGTGGAGCCCCCAGCACAAGCAGGACATGGAACTGTTGGAGCCAGTCCAAAGTAAGGCCATGAAGGTGCTCAGAGGGCTGCAGCATCTCTGCTATGAGGACAGGCTACAAGAGCTGGGGCTCTTCAGACTGGAGAAGAGAAGGCTTCGAGGAGGCCTTATAGTAGACTTCCAGTATCTGAAGGGGCATACAGGAAGGCTGGGGAGAGACTATTGACAAGGTCTTGTATTAACAGGATGAGGAGGAATGGGTTTAAACTGACAGAGGGGAGATTTAAACTAGAAGTTAGGAAAGAGTCCTTTCCAGTGAGGGTGGTGAGACACTGGCACAGGTTGCCCAGGGAGGTTGTGGCTGCTCCCTCCCTGGAGGTGTTCAAAGCCAGGTTGGATGAGGCCTTGAGCTACCTGTTCTAGTAGGAGGTGTCTCTGCCTATGGAAGGGGGTTGGAACTGGATGATCTTTAAGGTCCCTTCCAACCATTCTATGATTCTGTCCTCCTGAGGGCTGTTTCATCTTGTATGAATGAGGGGCAGTGGGAGCAGGGATTTTCTGGCTGTCCATTCTCTCTCAGTGCATGCTGAATGCTCGTCTGCCTGGGAGATTCATAGCTCACCCACTGCTTCTCCCCACAGAGAGGAGTCCTGGCAGAGAGTGGCAACATCCCTAGCAGCAGCTGTGGGATCTGTGGCAGCCATGTGCACCTGGTGCAGCGCTACTTGGTTGATGGGAAGCTCTATCACCGGAACTGCTTCAGGTACAGCTGTCAAAGTGGGGCTGCAGGCCTGTGGGTCACAAAGGGGCAGCCTGGTTCTTTGGGGCCTGGAGGGGGAGTGGTGGGGGACTTTTTTTTTTCAGAGTAAAGCCAACCTGGGCCTGCTTTTGACCCCATGCACAGAAGGAGCTCTTTGCACAGGGTCTGTTTTCATCCATGGCTTGTCTACTTCAGGCCATGCCATCAGCAGCTCCTGTTTTGGTGCCTGAGGAATATGTGTATGGGAGTTTGCTCACTGCTAGTGTGCTACCACCCTCCCTGTGCCCATAGTGGAATCGTGCCTGTGCTCTCAGCTGTGTGTCAATGGCCTCCCAGTGCCCTGGAGGATGTTTTCTGAAACATTTGTATCCACAGATGCAGGCAGTGTTGGATTGTGCTTCTTCCTGGAAGCTACAAAGCTGGGCCTGAGCCCGGTACCTTCATCTGTACCAGCCACCAGCAACCAGACAGCATCCAGGTCTCTGGTCTCCGCAGCAGTGGGAGCAAAGCTGAGAGTACCCCAGCCCCTACTGCTTCCAGGGTGTTCCAGAAAGCAGCAGAACCCAAGAAAACAGAGCAGGTGTTGAAGAAACCCAGCCAGGAAGGCCTCGCTAATTCAACCAAGCCATCTGTTTCATCTTCTGGAAGCTCAGGTTTCAAAAGTGTAAATACTCCCTGGTCCTCTTCAGCTGTAAATAAATCAGAGGACTGCAAAGGTACCACATTGGGAAGTAAAACAGACCACCTTAAAGGTGCCCCAGCAGGGCCTTCATGGACAACCTCCACAACAAAAACACAGCAAGCCCGAGAAAACTTTTTTCGGTCATTAGAGTCCTCCAGCAATAAAACCTCTGAAGCCAAACCCCAAATACCTTCTTCTGACTGCCCTGGGAAAACTGCCTCGACCAGAACCACTACTGAGGCCAGTCCACTGAATGCAGAGAAGGCTCAGGCACGAAACCATATTATACAGGCTCTGGCTGGACCAAACACTTCTCCAGTCAGGCCAGGAGGACTCAGTTCCACTGGCTCCTCAGCATCCAGCAGGTGAGGACTATTTCCCTTTCCCATTTGACTCCCAGGGTGATCCCTGGGATAACTTGGAGAAGTCCCTGCATCTTTCTTCCCTTTTTCCTGACTGCTTTTGTGACTGAGCTGTAAAGACACACAGAAGGACTCATACAGGTCTTTGGAACAGAAGCCAATAAAAAGGTCCATCCTTTCAAAAGGACTCACTAGGTTGTTTTCTTTTGCAGTGGCAAGTTTCCCCCCACCAATTCTTCACAGCAGAGTCCAGCTCCAAAAGCACAGTCCAACCAAAAAGGGTACACAGCACCAAAACAGCAGAAGGCTTCAGACCCTCCACCCAAGAGCCAGGTTGCCAACAAACCTCTTGACTCTGTGCACAAGCCAGAGTCAAAAGGCCTCAAAGGTGAGGATGGTTGATCACATACAGTTTTGCCTGGGCACAGCGTGCCAGCTTTATGCCTTCCTCTTGGAAGGCTCACCCAGCCTCTTTGTTTTGAACTAAGCTTCCACCATGGTGATGGTGCAGTGAGACAAGGGTTGATATTCTGGGGGTACTCGATGTCTCAAGCACTTTCAGATGGCCTGGGGTTTTTTTGGGTCAGAAGCAGTATCTCTCTGCAGTTTGTTGTGAACTTGTGGGGTTGTCTCTCCCTCTTCCTGCCCCATCCTTTGGTCTGAGATCTGAACTGTTTTGTGTTTCACTGCTGCTAGACACACCTGTCCGTTTACATCAAAGCTATGTTTCTATAACTGCATTTGAACTGAAAGGGGCAGGATGCCACCAAGGTTATTTATTCCCTATTGAACCTGAATCTGTCCATGTAAAACTTGTTGAACTGGTGTTAATTTGCTGCAATAACATTGTAGTATCTACCCCAGTGCATGGCTTATCTCCTCAGATATTCCTGAGGCTCAAATCTGGCTCATTTCTACTTATTCAAGCCTGGTGTTCCTTTCCTTTCTTTAGGAAGTATGAATGTTGGTGAAGACAAGTCTGAGAGCCCAGCAGATTGGAGATCTCGATTGAAGCCTGTAGCCAACAAGTGAGTGTCTTGGAGCCAGAGGCTCTCCTTGACAAAGAAATGAGGATGTCCATGCTTGCACCTGTGTTTGTTGCTGTAGGTCTGTGTGCATGTAGGAGGGAAGAACTCCTGTGTTCTAATGCTTCTATTTTCAGCAAGTTGATGAGAAGTGACTTTCATTTCTGGGGAGGGAAAGCTTATTGCAAATTTCCAAGCTCCAATTACAAAAGGACAATCCCAGGTGGAGACTCAGCCCAGGATGTCCAGATCCCTTCCTGTGGACCATTCTGCAAGAGGGGTGGTTTCCTACCTTTGTCTTTCCTCTTCACAGAGACCAAGGTGGCTCTAAGAAACCTACTGATAACTCCCAAGTGGGAACAGGGAGCCCAGCACACAAGGAGACAAAGCCAAGTCCATTAGTTGTCCCACCAGCAAAGCAGGACTCTGGTATGAAGGATAAACTTCATTTTGCTAGTCAGGCAGGGGACAGGGATTAGTGCTGCAAGGCAGATGTCAGGAACATGTTGGTGGTGCTTGTGACTTGCTTTTGTCAGCTTTTGCTCTCTGCACCTGCTTTGGCCCTGTGGTGCCTTCCCTGAGGAGATGGACTCAGTCTTCTCAGGGTGCCCTTCTGCAAGACAGTTAACAAGATTTCAATTTCTCTGGCATAGATGTGTAATGGTGAGAAATATTGGTGACAATTCCCAACTGCTTGTTCTTCTCCACCCTTCTCTTGTACTTTGATGTCTCATACTCTGGCCTTGTAATTGGTGGCTTCCCTCTCTTTTTCTGGGGCTTCTGCCCCTTGCTAGTATCAAGAGAGGAGAACTAGGACTAGAAATGAAGGTGGCTGGTGGTGAGTGCCAGAGATACTGGGCAAAAGAAGGATTTGTATGAGATGAGGGTTGAAATTTCTTACCCCCAACCTGTCTGTGCTTCTTAATCCAGCTTCATCTGGTGGATTCATGAAGAAGAGATTGATCCCCAGCTCAGATCTTATCAAGAGCTGTCAGAATTCACAGCAAAGCTGGGAAGACCTTGGAGACTCTGCCAAGAAAGAGGAGGAGGGCAACCAGCTGAAGAAAAGCACTATTACATGTAAGGTCTCCTCTGCCTTCTTCAGAGCACTTTCTCCTCTGCACTGTCAGGCTGGGAGATGTCCCCTAGTTGCCTGTGGCTGTTGTCATGGGGGAAAAATCTGTGTCATTAATTTTTATTAGCCAGCTTGACCTAAGCAGGAACTAGTGAGGTCAGAGAATTCAGTGGGAAGAAATTAAATCAGGGATTTGTCAGGGTCACTGCCCTGTCATTCTTCATACTCAAAGCTATGAAGGGGACCATCTCCTAATTCAGGAAACTGGGATCTAGTTGATGTCTCTATTCCTCTCCAGTTGGGAAATTAAAGGAATGCAGAGAACTATCAGCCAGAGATTCCAGCTGGCAGGACCCATGGTAGAAGCAGCAGCCAAGGATGTTACTCCTTGGACTTTCACAGATGTCCTAACCAGTTCTGACCAGTTTGTCCCTATGATTTCTTACTTCTGTATGTTCAACCACAGCTTAACTCTGTACCATTCTTCCTTTGTCCAGTTGTTCTTGCTCCTACATATCCCACCACAATGCCAGTGGAATTCCTGGAACTCACCCTGCTGCTTGTTGCTGTCCTATTTGCTCAGCTTGCTTTCCTTACCCCATCTTGCTCTGTCTTACCTTTGGACTAGAAGGTTCTCACAGCAGGGCTCAGCACTGACTGAGCTTTGTCTCAGAGCAAACTGCATGGGTCCCAAAGGCTTGGTGGCCTCATGCATAGAATCATAGAATCAGTCAGGGTTGGAAGGGACCACAAGGATCATCTCGTTCCTACCCCCCTGCCATGGTGGGGGGGTACCCTGGAGCAGGCTGGCCACAGCCTCATCCAGCCTGGCCTTAAACACCTCCAAGAATGGGGCCTCAACCACCATCCTGGGCAACCCATTCCAGCTTCTCACCACTCTCATGCTCAACAACTTCCTCCTCACATCCATGCTGAACATACCCACCTCCAGCTTTGCTCCATTCTCCCCAGTCCTGTCACTCCCTGAGAGCCTACAAAGTCCCTCCCCAGGTTTTTTGTAGGCACCCCTCAGATACTGGAAGGCCACAAGAAGGTCACCTGGGAGCCTCTTCTTCTGCAGACTGAACAGCCCCAACTCTTTCAGTCTGTCCTCATAATGCTTCAGTATTTGTTAGCTGGTTCCAGCATTGTCCTTCGCCTGGATCTCTGACAGCTACAAAGCATTCAAACTCCAGTCATGTTGCCTACTTCAGAAGTTTAGCCTGTGTCCACTGCCATAATTTTCCCAAAACTTTCCATCTCCTTTCTCCTCAGCCTCAGCCAGAAGGTGCAGCAGTGCAGCTTTCCCAGGAAGTGAGCTGTTAAGATAAGGGAGGCTGAGTTTATATCTGTCTTTCTAAATTTAATGATTGCTGTTGGGGAGTGCCCACCATGGGAAATGTTTTTAGCAGTCTCTCCCCGTTTTTCATGTATCTATAATTCTGCCACCTGAAAGGCTGTCCTCTTGCTGCTGTCACTTGGCAGCCTGTGGCTTAAGGACAGCTCCTCTGTGTAAGTCTTTACCTCAGCGCTCAGAGGCTGTGAGCAGGCAGCTACTCGTCCTGCCCTTAATCCTGTGTGTGTCCCGTGGGGCTGTGGATGGTGAGCATTTTATTTGTGTCTTTTGGTGTAGGTAGTGTTTTCTGTTGGGAAAAAGAGGCTCCAAGGTTTTCTTGCCAGCTTGTCCTACTTCCAATTTGCTGGCAAGCAGCCAACCTATTCTGTGTCTGTCAAGACACAACTTGGGGATATCGGAGAGATCAGCCCCTGAGCTGGTCAGGAGAGTGTCGTTTTACAAGCTGTTCCCTTCCAGTGACCTCAGGTTTCTCGTGATGATGATGATGCAGCTTCCTGCCTTGGTTGAAGGTGCTGCTGAGCTCACTCAGAGCCTGGAGGTGAAGGGCTGAGCGAGGAGAGGAAGGTGTTGTTCTGGCAGCAGCAGCAGCAGACTGCTCCTAGCAGGCCAGGTCTCTCTCAGAAGAACCTTTAAGAGAAGTGTGAGTTGCAGGAGGTGTGCAGGGCAGCAAATGAGCAGCATCCAGAGGGAAGACTACCCTGACAGAGACCAGCAGTGCTGGGACAATATAGCTGAGTGCCACATCCAGCATCTTCTCCTTTTGCACTCTACCTAGCAAACACAACAGAGCCAGGGCTGGGGGGCTGGAAAGCTGTCCTTGAACTCTTCCTCTAGTCAGCACCAGCTGACACACACTCTCATGAGGTCCCCCAAGTCTGCCTCTCCTGCCTTTCTCCTTGTGTGTGCTGAGCCTTCAGTGCTGCTGCCTGTCTTGCAGCCATGCTCTTTTGATACTGGAGTTTTCCTTCCTTATCACATCATCCACGTACACCTCTGTTCTCTCACTGTGGTAATTATCCAGCCCAGCCCCTCGGGTATCCGAATACCTCACACTCTCCTGTAGTTATCCTTGCAGCACAGTTGGGCAGAGGAAGCTGAGGCACAGTGGAACAAATACACGTTGCTTAAGGATTGATTTTAATAGGTGTCCAGGGCCTAAATAATGCTTTGTAGTGGGGCCCAAGGGACTTCTCACCTAGAAAGTGTTTTGTGGAAGAAACTAAACCTTAGTTTCCCACACCTGTGCTAAGGTCCCCTAGACCATCTTTGTTTCATCAGTATTTACTGCTAATGCTTTGTACAAGAGCACTGGAGGGGCATTTTCAGGTACATCTTGGTGTTTCCTGCAACCCAGTATTTCTGTTCTGTCCTTTGCAAGCTTAGTAAAGAGTGGAGTTTGCCACAATAAATATCTTTGATTTTCAACAAGGTAATGAATGAACATGGAAGTCAATATCCTTAAGTGCAAGGTCCCAAGTCACACCTGAGTTAGGTGGCTACCTGTGCCCTGCAGCACCCAGTGACTGGAGGGTGTCTGAGGAGTAAATCAGGCTGTGCTGTTTGCTGGGGCCACATCTCCCACCTTAGGCACTCAGTGCTGTGTGTTGGGTGGTGAGGACCTGTTGTGCTCTCTGCTGGTGTAGGCACTGTCCTACCACAACATTTTTTAACTCTTCTTGTGGTGTTGTTTTTGTTTGTTTGTTTTTTCTCTCTTCTAGTTATACCTTCTGTTCCAAAAAGCATCCAGAGGCCTGAGGCTGTGTCCCCAACGAAGGTATGGCTGAAAACCAGGTGTGAGTGGAACAGGCTGGAGTTGTTGGCTATTCTGCTGGAATGCTTTACCCAGTTTGCTTTATTGGGAGGTTTTATTTGAATTCCCAGGGGAAGGGTGGAAAGCTCTGGGGCAGAGGCAAGGTGGAGAGACTGCTGGTTATCTCTCATGCAGGACACAACAGAAGCTGGGATAAAGCAGAGCCAAACAAAATTCTGGTAGACATTGCATTCTCCAGCAAGGGAGGGAGAATGGCTGTGGATTGCCAAGTGTGCCTGTGTGTTGTCACTCACAGTGGCTATATGGCAGTGCTGTGAGGTTGCAGTGGCCACTGCTGTGGTAAGCAGCCAGCTCTGTGTTTCTGCTGACTTGGCCCTTCCAGGACAGAGTCCTGCAGTGGGGCTGCTTGTTTCATTTCCTATCTATTGGGACTGTGACCTCAGCAGGCAGTCTGAGGGCACTGAGCTCTATGTGGCCCTCCATTTCTTTTCCTAGCTGCACCCAGACTACCTCCCCGAGGAGAAAATTCAGGAGAAGGTGCGCGATATTGAGAAGCAGTTGGACCAGCTGGAATTGAAAGGAGTGGATCTGGAGAAGCAGCTGCGTGGCTGTGAGGGAGGTGAGAGAGACTGGGGGCCAGCTCTGTTACACTGGGGAGGTGTGAGGCTCACATCCTACCCCTGGGCATTCTTGACTCCATTTCTGAGAGCTCACACTACATGTGAGGTGCCAGGTTGCCAAAGGTGCCTGCTATATCAAGATAAAAGCCCTGGGAAATTTGAACCCACTCTGGCTGCTCCCAAACCAATTGTTTGGGCAAGGCCTTGTGTTTATTTGGCTGAGAATCAGGAAGTCTGGGGAGGGGCAGGCTGCTATTGATCTGCCTTTTGGATCCTCAGCCAGACTGGCTGTCAAGGCTGGCTCCGGTTTTGCAGGGCTTAGTGGGTTCTTTTGGAATGGCAGTGCTGAGCCAGCCACGTGGAAGATGAGCTGGGTGCCCTGTGGCACAGTAACTGTGAGCAGCTTCCTTGAATCTGCAGGGAGTGATCTGCATCCTTTCCCTTATGCCCAGGAGTACCAACAGTGAGCTCTTCCCAGTTAAGGTTGCCTGTGGCTCGTATAAGTGGTCTTAATTGTTGTGCATTTGAGCCAGGGAGTCTGAACTGATGCAGCTTCTGAAGGAGTCTTGTTTTTTGTCTCCTTTGCAGATGAATCTGAGGATGCCCTCATGGTGGATTGGTTCAAGCTGATCCATGAGAAACAGCTGCTGCTCAGACAGGAATCAGAGCTGATGTACAAGTAAGTACAACCAGAAATTCATCTGCTTGTGCAATTCACCTGTGAGCAACAAGCAAGGAAGGAGAGGAGGGTGTCAGCCAAAAAAAGTAAGGTGTGAAGTGGTGGGCTGAGGGAAGGCTGGAGAACCTTCTGGGAGAACTTCCTGAAGTATTAGCTGATGGGCCTTTGAGCACTGATGAGCAGCCAGGGTCTGTGGTGAATCTGTGGGGAGGGAAACCTTACAAACATGATGGAGGAAGATTTCTCCCAACCCACCAAGCCTACCCAGGTGGTGAACATGGCAGAGATGAGGCTTGAGCATGATAAGAGAAAGGTACAGCCCTGGGACGTGGAGGGGCAGTAACTCATCACTTCTGTGATCACTTCCAGAATGAAACAGCAGAAGCTGGAGGAGCAGCAGTGGAACATTGAGACGGAGCTGCGAGACCTCATGAGCAAGCCAGGTAAGGACCTGCTGGCCTCTGGCTGCATGGAGCTTTCTTCTCTGCGTGTCAGACCTGGAATGTCCTTCAGATCTGAATGACACTGCCAGGGATTCAGTTTCACTGTGGGGTATGGTGATGGTTTGGGAGTTACCCTGCCCCTCCACAATGAAATCACCCAGACTAGACTCAGGAAGTTAAGGACTGAAGCTTTATATTCACAGCTTAGCACAATATACAAGCAGATAGTTACAATATATTACAAATACCTGCAGCTATAGACAGAAATATACAAGTTAAAAGTAATACAGGACCACAACGGCCCTCCCAGAAACCAGAGTCTCCCCAGGAGGGGCTCCCAACCACCCTTCCACCTTCTTTCCACTCCTCTACCTTATCCCAGAGTCTGCCTTACGTTCAGGTGAGTTTAGAGGAGTGGCCAGGGGGGTTAGGAGCAGAAGGATTGGTTACACAGATCCAAGCAGAAGGGAAACACACACTCCCAGAGACAGAGACACACACACACTCTCTTATCTATGTTTGTATCCTTGGTTTTATACGTCTCAGCAAGCCTATGAGTGAAGTAGACATCACCATTGTTTTCTTTTCACAGGCTATAATCTAGTTTTTTCTCATTAAAATATTCCAGTTAGCCTCAAACTAGCACAGGTATCTCCTCACCGTGCTGTGCAGCTCTCAGGTGCAGACTCCCCGTGACACCACATCCACCTGCACTTTCTGGAGGGTTGTGAGATGTGCCCCTAAGCATGAGGATAATGAAACCAAGGCCTGTGAGAGGGACTTGCTGCAGCAGGGTGGAGGCAGGAGTCACAGTGGGGAGGTGCTCCCCTATAGCTGTGACATGTGTTTCCTTTGTCTTGTGCAGAGGGTCTGAAGACATCCAGGGAGAAGGAGCGAGAGAAGGAGCTGCTGGAGTCGTACCTGAACACGGTCAATGATCGCAACAGCATCGTGGAGTGCCTGGATGAGGACAGGCTCAGGTGAGGGCCCTCAGATGGCAGGAGATGAGCCAAGACCAGGGATGATTTCCACTGTACTTCCTCCACTGCCCAAGCTGTAGGGGTGGATGAATGGCTGTAGTCCAGACTTCTGCTCCACGAGAGGTGGGTGGTGACCTGTCACCAACCATTTTGTCCTAAATGCTGCTGCCATTGCTTCCTTGGCAGCTGTTAGACACCGAGATCAGGACCACAGCCGCGTTCAATGCTCTTTCAAGCTAATGCTGCTCTGAGGACAAGAGAACTAAAACGGTAGAAGGCAGGGAGAAGGGAGGGAGAATCTGGAGATGGGAAAAATGGAGGCAGAAGAGGAGCTGCAGGGGAGTTCTGGGAACATGAAGCTGGGAATGTGTTTGCTGCAGCAAGTGAAAGAACATCTGTAGCCAGGAGTTGGATGCTCCCCAGGTTCAAAGGAAGGCTGCCATGTCAAGTATCTGGACTTGTGCCTTCTGTTTCTGAGAACAGCCTCCATTTCTTGACCTGAGGGCACTGATTCCAGCTCCAGGAGCCTAGTAATTTCTGTATGATTTTGGCTCTGGCCTTGCCCAGGCCCAAGGAGACAGTAGTGTGTTTGTCCACAATGCCAGCAAGCATCTCTGCAGCACCAAGCTGCCGCTGTTCCAACCTTTATTCATCTGCGTGGGCGTGGTGGTGTCTCACAACTCAGGAACTGGGAGGATTGAGGCCAGCTCAGGGAAGGGCTTCTGTGCTGCAGCGCGGGACTGACACTGGAAATCCCCAAACAGGGCTTTGCTTTCAAGGGAAACAGATCCAATCTGCTAATGTCTAAGACTTCTCAAGCTGGGTGGTTTTTTTCTGGCATGCTTCTCAGACTGTGCTGTGGAGGTTGATTATTTCTGACTGGGAGGTTAGCAGTAGAATCATAGAATCAGTGAGGGTTGGAAGGGACCACAAGGATCATCTAGTTCCAACTCTCCTGCCATGGCCAGGGGCACCCTACCCTAGATCAGGCTGCCTAGAGTCTCATCCAGCCTGCCCTTAAACACCTCCAGGCATGGGGCCTCAACCACCTCCCTGGGCAACCCATTCCAGCCTCTCAGCACTCTCATGCTGAACAACAACCTCCTCACGGCCAGTCTGAATCTCCCCACCTCCAGCTTTGCTCCATTCCCCCCAGTCCTGTCACTTCCTCATAGCCTAAGAAGTCCCTCTCCAGCTTTTTTGTAGGCCCCCTTCAGATACTGGAAGGCCACAATGAGGTCACCTCAGAGCCTCCTCTTCTCCAGACTGAACAGCCCCAACTGTTTCTGTTCTCATAGGAGAGCTGCTCCAGCCCTCTGATCATCTTCATGGCCCTTCTCTGGACACACTCCAGCATCTCCACATCCCTCTTGTAATAGGGGCTCCAGAACTGGATGCAGTACTCCAGTAGTCTGCATGGCTTTCAGTACCAACCACCTTGTCATGAAACGTGGTGGAGTTTTCTAATGCTGTTCTGTTCCATTACAGAGAGCAAGAGGAGGATCAGATGTTGGCAGACATGATCCAGAAGTTGGGTAAGGGCCTCTCTTCTACTCTTACAGGGCAGCACTGAGTGGCACTGAGGCTGTGGGTTTCACCTGCTGTGTCTGTTCCTTCTGCTGTAGATGGATCTCTTGAGAGCCAGGAGAAGAAGAAAAACAAGTTCTGCTTGTCCAAAATATGGAAGCAAAAAAATAAGACTTAAAGCTCAGGAGTGAGGTTCCTTTGCCCAGTGGCCCAAAGTGATCCACGAAAGGTATGTTCCTTCCTCAGTACTGCTTTCCAGGATTCTTGCAGTACTGATGAGGCTTCTCAACTTCCTGAGATGGATGGAGACTGCAGGTTTGTGGACCAGAAGGACAGTGTGAATCGCCTCTGGCCTCAGTGTGGGGCCCAAGGATACTTTTCCTAGAAGATGGACTTCAAAGACTCTTTTTCTCCTTTGGATCTAGCTAAGAGCTGGCTTCAGCCTCCCTGGCAGCTCAAGAGGGCAGAGCTCAATTTGCCCACCCACAGCTCTGGTCGCTGCAGTCCTGAGCATGACACTGCATGTCACCCATGGTGCCCCACCTATGTCAGCCAGGGCTGCAGCACAGCCACACTGCTCTGCAAAAGGACTTTTCTCCCTTCCCTCCTCCCTCTCTGCCTGTGCTGTGGCTCCCTCACACAGAGAGGGAGGTGTTGTGGGGCAACAGCAGTTAAGGGTCTTGCCCTTAGTACACCAGTGCCCAGCTAGGGGCAGGCAGGGAGCAGGACCCCCTCTGTATCTGTGGGGTGGGATGCCCTGGGCCCAGAGCAGGCTCAGCAGTAGTGCTCTGTTTGCAGACCTCCTTTTGGGAGTTGCTGTAGGCTGATTTCTCAGAGCCACGAAGGGTTGCCCACTGCTCCATTCCCTCTGTGGGGGAGATTTGTAGCTTCCTTCTTTCTCTGACTGCACAGTGAAGCAGGGTCTGTGGCCCTGCTGAAAAATGAACTGAAGTCTTCTCTTAACAACCTGATGCTAACTGGGAGCAGAAGGGAATTTAAACGGGTTCACCTCAGCCATGAATCTTCTGCATGGGACCAGTATTTCAGGTCCTGAGGCTCTGTCCCTGGGAAGCCAGCGCCCTCAAGGGGTGCTGTGGTTCCCCTTGGTGAGACCAGGAGAGTATGAGCAGGTCCTGGTCTGTTGGCAGCAGATCTTTCTGCTCATCCTTTAGTCCAGTGACTCCAACCAGGCACCTGCCCAGTGTGGCAGCATCCTCTCTTCCTAGGCAGCCTGGGGAGCAGAGATGGAGACAGGCAGGGAAAGATCAGATTAATTCATGATGCTTCTAGCTGCGGTGTATGTGGACTTCCCTCCTCCTTCCAAGCCAGATGCTTTGAGGCTTCTGTACGTCTTGTCTCCAGCAGAGCCTGGGATTTTGCCCAGAGGAGGTTTGCTGCCCGCTGTGCCCGGTGGCAAAGCAGAGGCGATGCGTCCCTTACCCACGAGGTGGCAGTGGGACTCTCTGTCCCAGGCAGCATGCCCTGGGCAACAGAGGGATGTGCTCTGTGAGGTACCAAGTGCTCAAGGGGGTTCCTGGTGCTCACAGTGTGCGACATGTGTGTACCTGTGGTGGGACACTCTGTACCTGCATACACTTTTGTCCAATAAAGAATTGCTGGAGCAGATCTCAGTGTCCCAGTGCAAGTTTGGATGTGAGTTACTGGGTGTGGGCTGCCTGATGATCCTTCTCTGGAGCTGAGTGGTAGCAGGAGCTTGGCATACCCGTGATGGAGAGGGCTCCCCTGCCCCGAACTTGCAGACCAGCTGCAGGTCCTGAGAAAGCAGCATCTCCAAGAGGTTTCTCAGTGATTTTTTTACTCATCAGTCTCCCCCTGGGTCTCAGGTAAGTGCATTTTCTCCCTTGCTTTAGCATCACACACGTCTCCAAACCTGTGAGAACTCAACCAAGCCAGCAGTGCTTTGCTCATAGTTGGACTGTGGCATTGGTGAGATGGATGGGTGACTTGTGGCTTCATCAGGTAAAACACTCATGGAAGTGCTGTCACCACATTCTTTGCTCCAGGTTCTGGCCTGTGCTTGGCCAAGGGGGAAGATGAGCTGGTTTGGGGGGACATGCTGGCCACAGGGCCTGGTGCACTGTGCCTTGCCATCCCAGTCTGCTTGTCAAGAAGCTCTTCAGGCTGTGTATAAACGTAGGGGAACAGAAGATAGCCTCTCTTCCAGACCTGGGCATTGGCTGCAATCCCCCAGAAATAAGCCTGCCTGTGTGAGCTCCAGCTGAGAGTGAGGGAGCTGAAACCAGCTCTGAAGGAGAGAAATACCCTTCCTAATGAGCAGGTCCCTCTCCTACAGCTATCCCAGGCGGTCATTATTGCTGAGTTCTCATCTTTTCAGGCTCAGATTCTCCACCCACAGAAGTTCAGTCTCTACAGCTTTGAGTGGGACATCTTCCAAACTGGTTGGATCCTCCCCTCTTTAGGAGACAATGGGCAGTTTAACCTTTTGTCCACCTTAAAGGTAGGCAGGAGATGGCTCTATGCAGAAGGTGATCACAAGGGGCATCGACAGCAAGGCCTGGGGCCTTGCAGTGGCAATGAGAGCATGGTTTGACCTGCTGGAGGGTTTGCTTTCATGAGAAAGCCAACTGCTGCCAGAAATCAAGCACTGGTTCACCTGCTGGCTACAGGCTCAGAAGAGGTTTTGAAGGGAAGGCTCTGCTGGTGTTTGAGAGGGTTGCCATGGTCTAGGGGCTATGATGCTCACCTGGAATTGATCTATAGGTTTAAGAGGTTTTAAGTGATCTCTAGCTAGAGAAATAGTGAGAGTGGGAGTGGAGACAGGGCCTCAGCCTTCATCGCCATGCCACCAGGCACAGGAGGCTATGGGTTGGCCTGGGGATGTCTTAGAGACTGACCTCAACTACTTCCACACCAAAGATGAGCAGAGAAATGTGTGGAGTGGAGTAGCAATCCAAATGCATCCTGGCCAGAGACCCAAACTCTTGTCTCTCACTCATGGAGAGGGCTGTCTGGTCATGGCCAGGGTCTACCAGTACAAAGGCCCTTACAGCTTGCCACAGCCCCACAGCTCCTACACACCCAGACAGCTGCTGGTTGTGAACAGGACAAGCCAGATTGTTTCTCCTTTCTCTACCTTGAATTTAGGACTCAAAGGATTTAAATTTCCACCACTCTCCTAATCCAAGGCTTAAAAAGAGCCCTAGATGAACTAAGCTGCTGGCTAAGGTGGAGAAAGGGAATGGCTCTTTGGCTTTTTTCCATCTGGCTGCTTTTGGCTGAGTTGATTCCCATGCCTGACCCCTGTTAGCTCTCCTGGCACAAGTAGCTTTGCTCACCCTGTGGAAGTGCTCCAGGAGGCAAAGCAGAAGGATTTGGCCTTGGGACTGAGTGGGGAAAGAGGTGTTGGGGAACCAGCTCTCAGCTGCCTCTCCATAGTGGTCACTCCTGAGTAATTGGGCAATTCAGACACCCTCCTGTAACTGAGAAGGAATGGAATTCCTCCCCTTCTCCACGGGAAAGAGCTGCTTGTGCTCTGCCCCAGCCCCATCTGACGCCAAGCCCCGAGGTCAGGCGAGCAGGGGGTTGACTGAGAGGATGCATGTGCATGTGGGTGTCTGCATTTCAGTGATGACTGAGAGCTTAATTACTCTTCTAGGTCAGCTGCTGCACTTCCAAAACGGTTTTAAAGGGGCTGAGCTTCCTGCTCATTTCCCGATGGCTTCCAGTCGGGTTCGTGGCCTCACCAGCTCCTGGATACCTGGAGTGCTGCCGCTGCTTTCTTTGTAGCCGAAGAGAAGCATGAGGAGCTGTACAGAGCGTGGGGGCTGTGCACCCCTGAGCCTCTGCCGCTTGGAAAGCTCTCGGGAGCCCTTCTGCAGGCTTCGGGTGATGGGGAGGCTGCTGTCTGCTCCAGCACTTCAAGACTTGCAGCTGAAGCTGTGATGAGGCAGTGTGTGTGTCTCTCTCTCTCTCTTCTGCCGTTTTCTTTAATTACAATCTCGGAGGTAATTTCTGACGCATCATTAACAGTTCTGAGTAAACAAGGGGAATTCTCCAAATTATTCGCCATGAGCACAAAGGGAAATTGGCTTTCATCATCCCCCTCTTCATCCAAGGAAGAAGCTGATCTGCAGTAGGCATGGAAAGGAAGGGAGTTTTGTGGCTGCTCTCAGATGCTTCTTGTCAGCTTGAGACGGAGCAGCAACCCATCCAATCTATCCAGCTGAATGAGGCCAGCTCTGCCTGCAGCTTTTTGCCCCTGCCTGGGACTCGTGGTGGTTGTGACTGCAACTGTAAAATGACTCTTGGTTATGCTTTGGGTGCTGCTTTCAAGTGTTCACCGCCCAGTTCTAGATGGAAGAATGGATATCTGAGCTGCTCAAGAGACAGGACAGACAAAAAGCATCCTCGAGGCTGTGTCTCAGCGTGGAAGGTGGTGCCTTGGTCCTTGGCTGTTGAAGCGAAGGGTAATGCCTGAGGCCAGTGCAGGGTTCAGAAGGAAAGGAAGAAGTGGTGATATGAAGGGACATGGGGCCTGAGAAACTGGGTTTGGTCCAAAGCAAGAACTCAAAGAGATGTTGGTGGGAAAGAACAATCCCATGGATCAGTATAGGTTGGGGACAGACCTGCTGGAGAGCAGTGAAAGGGAGAAGGACTTAGGAGTCCTGCTAGATGGAAGGATGGCCATGAGCCAGCAGTGTGCTCTTGTGGTCAGGAAGGCCAATGCCATTCTGGGGTGGATTAGAAGGGTTGTGGTCGAGGGGAGTTCTCCTTCCCCTCTACTCTGCCCTGGTGAGGCCTCACATGGAGTATTGTGTCTAGCTTTGGGCCCCCATGTTCAAGAATAACAGGTTGCTGCTTGAGAGAGTCCAGAGCCACAAAACTGATTAAGGAAGTTGAACATCTTCCTTACGAGGAGAGCCTGAGGGAGCTGGGGCTTGTTATCTTGGAGAGGAGGAGGCTAAGGAGTGACCTCATCTATGTTATAAATATGTAAGGGGTGAGTGGCAGGAGGCTGGAGCCAGGCTCTGCTCAGTGATGCCCAGGGACAGGACAAGGGGCAATGGGTGGAAGCTGAGGCATAGGAGGTTCCATGTGAACCTCAGGAAGAATTTTTCCCCTGTGAGGGTGACAGATCACTGGAACAGGCTGCCCAGGGGGGTTGTGGACTCTCCCTCTCTGGAGATATTCTAGAACCATCTGGATGTGCTCCTGTGTGACCTGCTCTTGGTGATCCTGCTCTGGCAGGGCAGGCTGGATCAAGTGGTGTTTCAAGGTCCCTTCCAGCCCCTGACATTCTATGATTCTCTGGTGCAGCCTGCTAGAACAGCAAATATACCTGGCAAGCTAGAGTGGGAGAAGGTTGCTGGAGAGGACCTCTTTGGTAGGAGTCCTTGATGAGGACCTCTTTGGTAGGAGTCCTTCATAGATAGAGTGGGAGAAGGTTGCTGGAGAGGACCTCTTTGGTAGGAGTCCTTGGCAGATAGAGTGGGAGAAGGTTGCTGGAGAGGACCTCTTTGGTAGGAGTCCTTG
>WAAF01014112.1:134529-146104 GCA_013400475.1 Tricholaema leucomelas
CTGGAGAGGACCTCTTTGGTAGGAGTTCTTGGCAGATAGAGTGGGAGAAGGTTGCTGGAGAGGACCTCTTTGGTAGGAGTCCTTGGCAGATAGAGTGGGAGAAGGTTGCTGGAGAGGACCTCTTTGGTAGGAGTCCTTGGGAGGGCATTCCAGTCTAGTGCAGAGCTTGAGGAGAAGGGGCTGTGGGAGACAGGTGGCACATGTAGCTCAGACGAGTCAGCTGCCCCCACCTGAGCAGCCACCCCTCTCCCCACCCCGTGTGCCGCACCGACAGCATCTTCACCCAGGCTCCGGCGCAGGGGGGCTGTGTCTGTGGCAGCGAGCGCAGGAGCGGAGGTTATTGGTATTCATGCTGCAGCTCTGCCAGCCGTGACTCTGTTATCTGCCATGCCTGAGCGTCGTTTGAATGCCGACTTGGTCCTGACTATTCTTCCTCGTGAAACCAGAGATTTGCTGTGGGATGGGAGCCCTCCCTCCGGCTGCCAGTCAGGAGGGGTTTCCTTTTCCTGTCTCGGTGGAAGCCGCGTCCCCAGCAAGGTGAGACAGTGGACACTTTTTCTCTTGTTAATATCCATGTCTAATCTCCTCTCAGAGGGGCCCTTTGTCCTAGGCTGTAGCCAAGATGAGTAATTCAGGGATAGCTGAGACGCTATAATTGGTTTGTGACAAATTAAAACATTTTTCCATCGGAGCTGAGAGCAGGACTGTGGTCTGGAGCTGTCAAGCGTCGCAGGGGAGGGCGATTTTCGGAGTAAGCGCATTGCAAATTGGCTCCAGATACGCCTTGGAGTCTGAAATTAAACTCCAGCTGGTGACTCTTCTCGGCTGGGGTTTTGTTTTAGGAGGGGACACACACACAAAGGGAACATGTGCAAGGAGGGACAGCCTGGGCCATAAAAGGAACGTGACCTTTTAGGCATCGTGCCATGAGCTGGGGACCAGAGCAAGCCGTGGTAGGGATGCTGGGGAGCACCCAGAGGGGTGATGGGAGCCAGCAGTCAGAACCCATCGCTGCCTGCCTTTCCTTCAGGCTGTTCTCAGTGGTTCCTCCCTTACATCCCATCAAGGAAGGGCCATGACTTAAAGCTGCAGCTCACACCATCTCTGGGTGTTAGGAGGAAGTTCTTGACAGAGAGGGTGATTGGCATTGGAATGGGCTGCCCAGGGAGGTGGTGGAGTCACTGTCCCTTGAGGTGTTCAAGACTGGATGAGGCATTTAGTGCCATGGTCTAGATGACTGGATAGGGCTGGGTGCTAGGTTGGCCTGGATGATCTTGGAGGTCTCTTCCCATCTGTTTGATTCTATGATTCCCTCTGTTGTGAGTGGTTGCTGAGCACAGAACCTTCTCAGGAGCTGCAGCGTGGGCCTCACCTTGCAGTTTTCCATGGTTCCTCACCTCCACCTGGAGAGCAGGGGACCAGCTAAAAGTCAGGAGCAAAGAGGTGGTCAGGACAGACAGTTTGTTGAAGTGCTTGGTTTGACCTCAACATGTTTTTGAGCTGGTTTAAGGCAAAGGGAAGAAGTTGGGAGGAAAACCACTTCCTGATGCAACTGCTTAGTGCTACATAGTACAGAGTGGTCCAGCAGTGCCATTGGAACATGGAAGGCCCAAAAGGTGTCAGCAAGTTGTAAGATTTCAGTCCCTGGAGTTGTTGAATGAGGAGAGGAGGAGGAGATCTGGGCATCTAGATATGAAGAGTATTACCAACAGGCCATGGTGGCAGGGTGACGGCGATGGGAGTTGGAGAACCTGGGAGGAAAGATCACAGGATCTGCTTTAGCAATGGGAAGTGCAGAGATGCAGCAAATCCTGAAAGGCAGGATCAGATGGTGAGCTGTGACTGGTGTCACTGGCATTAAGACGTTAGCTAATCCGGTTTAAGGGGATAAGCCCAGGAAAAACTGTGGAGACCTAAATTGGAGCTTGTCACTCTCCTGTGGAAAGCAGAAGTGTGGAGAAGGAGGAGGAGGAGGATTTGCTGCAAAAGCCATGGTTGGTCAGAAACGGAGGGCAGCTGGAGGAGGGCTGTGAGGATGAAAGGTCAGGTGGTGTTGGCTGGGAAGGAATGCAGGAGTCCCCAAGAGCTGCATGGAGTAGAGAAACCATTTGCTGTGGCAAGGAGAGGTGATGGGACAAGCTCTGTGAGGAGTGGCCAGGGCAGAAGGTGATCTAGGGAGTGTGGGAGGGGAGGGATGGGAGACCTGAGGGGAAGGCTGCTTAAACAGAGATGCCTGTGCCTTAGCACAGGGAGGGCTGTGCCACATGGCAGCTTTCACCCTCAATTTTACCATCTCTTCTTACCCTAAGTGTGATGTCATTGCAGCAGAACACCCAAAGGACAGAGCGAGTTCAATTGCCTGGCTGATGAGGGTACAGTAAACATTTGGCTGTGTAGTTCTGATGGGTACTGCTGGATCGATTTCAAAAAGGAGACAGGGAAGGCACTGGCAGTTTCTGACTGCAAATTACAAGGTCTGGAAAAAATCACAGGTCTAGCTCCAGTTCCATGTGTAACTTTAGGTAGGAGAGCCCTGCAGAGGGACCTGGCCAGGCTGGATGGGTGGGCAGAGGCCAATGGGATGAGACTGAACAAGGCCAAGTGCAGGGTTCTGCACTTTGGCCACAACAACCCCAAGCAGCACTACAGGCTGGGGACAGAGTGGCTGAGAGCAGCCAGGCAGAGAGGGACCTGGGGGTGCTGGTAGAGAGGAGCTGAAGATGAGGCAGCAGTGCCCAGGTGGGCAGCAGAGCCAATGGCATCCTGGGCTGGCTCAGGAGCAGTGTGGCCAGCAGGACAAGGGAGGTTCTTCTGCCCCTGTGCTCAGCACTGCTCAGGCCACACCTTGAGTGCTGTGTCCAGTTCTGGGCTCCTCAATTCAAGAGAGATGTTGAGGTGCTGGAAGGTGTCCAGAGATGGGCAACGAAGCTGGTGAGGGGCCTGGAGCACAAACCCTAGGAGGAGAGCCTGAGGGAGCTGGGGGTGTGCAGCCTGCAGAAGAGGAGGCTCAGGGGGGACCTCATTGCTGTCTACAACTCCCTGAAGGGAGGCTGTAGCCAGGTGGGGTTGGGCTCTTCTCCCAGACAACCAGCAACAGAACAAGGGGACACAGTCTCAAGTTGTGCCAGGGGAGGTCTAGGCTGGATGTTAGGAGGAAGTTGTTGGCAGAGAGAGTGATTGGCATTGGAATGGGCTGCCCAGGGAGGTGGTGGAGTCACTGTCCCTAGAGGTGCTCACGCAAAGTCTGGCTGAGGCACTTAGTGCCATGGTCTGGTTGACTGGCTAGGGCTGGGTGCTAGGTTGGCCTGGATGATCTTGGAGGTCTCTTCCAACCTGGTTGCTTGTATGATTCCCTCGATACAGTTTGTCTGGGAGCCTCCTGGGCTGCACAATCTCTCACTTAATAGCTGACCTGCAGCCCATCCTATTAGTGAAACTGGTAAGGTAGCAGCAAATCTACGGGAACCCAGCGATTATGGTCTGGGAAGCTTATGTGATGCATATCAAAGCCAGTGTGTGAAGTGCCTAAGTGTGATGTAGGTCTGGCACTAAAGTGATAAGAGTCATATCAAGGGAATAACTTAATTAACTGGTCTTGATCAAAGAACTCCATGAATTCAACAGCCCAGTTTCCAGCACTAAATGAGGAAGTTTAGAGAAACTGCACTTGATGCAATTATCAATTTTCCTGTCCGAGGAGCTTTGAAGTGGCATTAAGAAGGGACAGTCTGTTGTTCCATTTAGGACAACTTTCCCTCTCCAGTGCTCAGGAGGCAGAAGGGCTCCCTCTGCTTTCCAAGTGCTCATTTGAAATGGTCTGGAGCACAATAAACATTGGATGCCAAGGGGAACAGCCTCTCTGCTTTCACAAGTTAATTGTTTCAGATGGTGTAAGGCAGGAACTGTCCTTTCCCTGCCAGTCAGGAAAGAAGTTCTTAAGCTTCTCTGTAGCTTTTATTTCACTCTGGGTTTTTGAGGGGAAGTGGTCCCAGGTAACTTCCAGTGGTCCTGGAGCTTTTGGCATGTCTTCCCAGCTGCATGGTGTTCAAAGATGATGCTGGGTATGAGGACAAAGAAGGACTTAAGTTGTAGAAGGGCTCCTGGAAGCCTGCTAACTTCCTGTGGTCCTGGACCTTTTGACATGTCTTCCCAGCTGTATGGTGTTCCAAGATGATGCTGGGTATGAGGACAAAGAAGGAGTTAGGCTGTAGAAGGGCTCCTGGAAGCCTGCTAACTTCCTGTGGTCCTGGACCTTTTGACATGTCTTCCCAGCTGCATGGTGTTCCAAGATGATGCTGGGTATGAGGACAAAGAAGGAGTTAGGCTGTAGAATGGCTTCTGGAGTGTCATGTGAGTTTATCTACTTTGGATGTGTCTGTATGCTCCAAGTGATGGTGTCTGTCCCACAGGGTGGATTTTTGTGCTGCATGACTCTTTGGGCCAAAGGGAGGGGGAAGGATCAGGTCAGCATGAAGCACAGTGGTCCAGATTTGGGCATTTTGTCCTGCTGACACCTTCTAGGTGAGTTTCTCAGCTGCTGACTCAGACAGGTACTGAAGCTGGGTTTGCCCCTTGATTAACCAGTGCCTGTGAAGCATTGACAGTCTCTGGAAGACATACACAGTGGTGTCTTGCCCAAACTCACTCAAGCACAAGGAGGTGGATTTTTCCCTTGCTAGGCAATTGCTACATCCAAATGTGGCTGCAGAGTGGGAGGATGTGCAGGTGCTCTGCAGAGTGAGAATATCCCAACCCCTCACTTGGAATTCATTCCTCACCAGTGACGAGATTCATGCTGAAAGGTGATATGTGAGAGCAGAAGATGTCCTCTGCCAAAGGGGCATCAACTCATGGCACACACCAAGGGACAGATAATCCCAGAACAGAGTTATATTAAGTCTAATTTCTCCTTATTTTGTCAATTGTTGTAAAAAGTAACCGAAATGAATGCTGAAACATCCTGAGGAGTAGCAGTGAAAGGTCTCTTCTGCAGAGGGGTAGGGTTCTAATGGACTTTCTGAGCAAAACCTGGCCTGTGTATTGGGTGCAGAACTAAACCTGGTGTCTGTGCTAGTCAACAAGATACTTGGCTGATGAAATCCACCCTGTTATGGAAGCTGAGGTTCAGCCTTCTGCACGCCCTCATAGCTGTCTGAAAGGAGCTGGGGAGGTGAGCAGCCCTGCACTGCACTCCGTGCCATGGCATGTGCCCTCCTCCGTCTGCTGGTGGCTTCTCTCCGTTCCTTTGTGTTCACCTAGCATCTTCTGCTTAGCTAGGCTCAGTGTAGGAGATGGTTCCTTTCTCCACTGCTACCATGGCAGACCTCAAACAGGTCTTCCAGAGAGGCAACCAATGCATTTGGATATGGCTTCCAGAAAAGAATACCTAAACCTCATTCATGCACCAGTGACAGTGATGAGAGAAAAGCCCTACTGCTTCCAGCTGCTACCACCTATGCACAGACAGCTCCACCCTTCTCCATCCTCTGGGTGCTGTGTCCTTCTCACTGGTGACTACCTCCTTCCCAAGGCAGGGAGAACTGGGCATGTGCTGTGTCTGCCAAGTATGATGTGAGGCTGCTGTGAAAAGCAGAGAAGCCTCAGAAGGCCCTTGGGAAGTCAAGGATTAATTCAATTTCCTTACGGCTCCAGGACTTCCCGCTGCAGAACACAGATGGGCTCTGCTTTTGCTCTGTGAAATGAGGTGATTCCTCTCCCTGGGCAGAAAGAGGAAATGATTTCCAATGACAGCAAGCCCAAGGTCCACTTGCTTGGGTCTTCCCTAGAACAGGACGGAGCAATGGAGGTGGGGACGACTGGCGCTCTGAGGCGCACCACTGGGTTTTTTCCCCTCTAGGAGAGGGAAGGAAGCTGGGTGCTGGTAGCTGGGAGGCAGAGCTGCAGCTGGCCACGCCAGCTCTGAGCAGCGAGGGCAATTAGAGATCAGAAGAGCTGGGGTGGCTTCGTCACATTTCCCTGCTGCCGTTCTGGAGGTGATAATATAATTCATATCAGAAGAGTTAGTGGGCTGAAAATGAATTGGAGAAATCAATCCAGAGGGTATAAATGAATTAGCATGTAAATGAGGACACTTGCTCTACATAGTTTAATATTGCCTGCAGCTGTAAATAATTCCAGGGATGGAATCAAAAGCCGCAAACAACTTCATTTTTGTGCTCCTCCCCCCGGCCGGGAGTACCTGCAGCTATGACCGACCCACCCTTGCAGAATCATAGCATTGCAAGGGAATTGAAGGAGATGAGATGTATGCACAGTGGTGGGGTTTTTTTTCCCCTGATTGGCCATTATTTACAGGACTGCTGCTCCTGGTTTGGTGCACCAAGGTGCTGTTTGTGCATGCATGCGGCGGTCTGAGCGCGGGCAAGGGGGGAGGTGAGCACCGGCTCGCGGTGAGATCTCACGAGTCAGCCTGGGCACCCTGTGGTAGGTTGGCATGTGTGTGAAATAGCAATTTCTCACCAAGACCTGCAGTGTGAAAGGCCTTGATTAGGGTGGAGGACTTGCCCCTCCTGGGGTATCTGAAGGTGGCTGCTTGGAGAGCAGGAGCCAGCTGCTAGGAGAGGCTGCTTAAATAAAAGGGTGCTTGGAGCTACCTGGAGAGGTGGCATTTCCAGGAGAGATGTAGAGCCTGTGGCACTAGAAGGGCTGTGGGACTTCACATGCTTTGTGTGGTCTGGAAGACTGGCAGAGGTGTGGAGATGGGCCATTAGAGTGGGGGAGATGTTGGAAAGCCCCTTCTTGAGAGGCAACTGAAGGGGGCACAGCTTATTTAGCCTAACAAAATGAAGGCTGAGAGATGTGATTGCACAGGCAGATAAACACAAGGGAGGGAGAGGAGCTAGTTAAACTAAAGGCCAGTGCTGATACCAGAACATGCAGATACAAACTAGTCATGAATAAATTTCAGAGAGAAATGAGATGGAAGTGTCTGAGCACCAGAGCAGAGACTATGGAGGAGCACTGGAGAGTCCACACAACCAGGCTGCTCTTGCGCTGGAGTCTGACTGTAAAATAGGATTATAGGAGCAAGTCCCTCGAGATCAGGCAACTGCGGTTTGTGATCCTGGAAGTCCTGCCTGTTGCCAAAAAACCCCTTTAATATTCTGGCAAGGGAAGGATGCAGATCTGAGGAGGGCATATGTCTTATTGAGTGACTCCAGGAGCAGTTGTTGAGAGCTTTTTGGAGTGGTGCTGATGACAGGAGGTTAAAGATGATCCTCGACAGCCTTTTATCAGCGCTTCCCTCTTGTTTTTGACACTGACGGATCACTGAGTTCCCTCTTTCATCAGGTTGGAGTTTCAGGTTCTGCACTAACTAGATCTCCCAGGTGGACTGGAAACACTGATTAAGATGGATAGAGTGAAAGCAAGTCCATTAAATTGTTAATAAAGAATATTACACACATACCTTAATCTGCAGCTAGCCTGACACTTTATAAAAGTACATTAGGACATAATCCAATTGAAGCCACAGTATCGAGAACATCTTATCTCATCACAAATTGAAATTATATCATATTCCTCATTTCTTAAATTAAAAAGCTAAAACCTTTTAGTTTGCTCTCATATGCTTGTGTAAAACTTAATCAGTGGTTTTAACAACATTATTTTTCAATATGGGCCATTTCTCCTCTCCTTTATTTACAAGAGAGAACTTCCTGGTAGGAGAAGTGATTCAATTTGCAGGAGGATACATCAAGCACTTAAGGATTTTGTAGGGATTGATTGATTATTTATCGTGTTATCTTGCCTGGAGACGTCTGATATGCCTCTGCTTTTGCTATCTCTGGTTCCACCTGATGCTCTTCCTTTGCGTCTCGCTCCCCTCCAGTGCTAAAGGGCACTCTTCCCGCATGCTTGTGCCTGCATGAGTGTGGTGGAGGAAAAGAGGGTCATGGATGGCAAGGCTGAGGCTGCCTCTGTTGGGAGGAAGAAGCTGGACTGGGCAGATAGGAGAGATTCATTTCACTGGGAGATAGCACAGAGGTAAGAGAGGTTAAAGGGTGGTTTGAAATTCTGCTGTGTTTTCCCCGTAGGCTACTGCGTGGCTCAGCCGTAGATCTCCAAGTGAGTCAAAGATGTCCTTCCTTACACAGAAAGGATTGTGACACAGAGAGGCCATGTGGTTTGCTGGAAGTACCCTTGGGAAGCCAAAAAACAGCCCAGAAGGGCCATCAGCCCTGGTCAGTAGCTGGTCACCTCAGGACACTCTTCTCAGGGTAGCTGTCAACCCCTTCAGGTTGCCCGATGAAGAGCTAGGTGATGCCAGGGTACCTCTGCAAAGCAATGCATCCTGCACAGCTGAGCTGTGCCAGTCATGCACAGCCAGTGGCTTGCCCTGGGCTCTTTGCAAAGTCATTGTTGTCCTTATGCCTGTGATGAACCTGATTGGGGTGTGCAGAGGAGGGGGCCACTTCCTCATGCTTAAAGGAAACTGCTCTTGTAGCAGCAGCCTCATGGGGAGGGGGATGCTTATTGCCTCCCACTGTCTCACTGTGGCAGGACAGTTTGCTAGTAATGCCACATCCTCCACGGAGGTGTCAAGGTCTCAAGTCCAAGGCCTGCGGCCAAAGGTCTCCATCTGAGGAGGGAGGACCCTCAGGAGCCCTGCAAGGGGGCTGGGGCTTGAACTTTGTCTTGAACGTGGGCTGCTCTTTGGCACTGGGGGTATCAGTGGATGCTGCCATGGGGGGCTCTTGGCCTCACATCTGTGGTGGGGCTTTGGGATGTCTGATGCAGCAAGAAAGAACCCTCTCTTAATTTTAAGCAAGAGAACAAGAGCAGGAACTCCAACCAAACTTTCAACTGTTTGGACTGTGGTTGTCTTTCTGGCAGGGGGAGGAATGGGGAACAAGGACATTTGAGGTTTACTCTTTTTGCTGCTGCAGATTTTGGCAGATTGCTCTCCCTGCCACAGTTGTTTTTTTTTTTCCTGAGCAGTTTGAGATCAGCTGGTTTTATTCTTTTATGAGTACTGGAGTGCAGGAATCGCTCTCTTCTGGTGAAAATAAATACAGAAATCCTGAAGCATGAGTCCAAAGAGAGATGAGCCTGCGAAAAAAAGCACCACGCTGGAAGAGGGAGTACCTTTGGTTTGTCTCATTTTCCTTTGCTTTATGGGCTTTTAGGGTTCCTGTTGTAAGGTTTTGTGTTGGTTTTGGCTAGGATACAATTAGTTTTGTTCTCAGTATCTGGTGTGGGGCTGTGGTTTGGGTTTGTGCTGGAAACACTGTTGATAGCACAGAGATGTTTTAGCGGCTGCTGAGCAGTGCTTACACACAGTCAAGGCCTTTTCTGCTCCTCACCCCCTCCCACCAGCGAGTGGGCTGGGGGGTGCATGAGGAGCTGGGAGAGGGCACAGGTGGGAGGGGTGACTCCAGCTGAGCAGAGGGACATCCCCTAGCCTGTGGCATCAGTATATAAACCTGTGGGAAGAATAAGAAAGGAAGGTGCATTTGGAGGGATGGCACTTGTGTTCCCGAGTACCCACTGTGTGTGATGGAGCCCTGCTCTCCTGGGCACGGCTGAACACCTGCCTGCTGGTGGCGAGTGCTGTGTGAATGCCTCGTTCTGCTTTGCTTGTGGATGCAGCTTCTGCTTTACTGATCCAACTGCCTGTATCCCAACCCACGAGTTTTCTCTCTCACTCTTCTGTTTCTCTCCCCCATCCCATCGTGGGGGCAGCAAGCAAGTGGCTGTGTGGGGCTGAGCTGCTGCCCGGGGGCTAAACCACGACAGAACTGCACCAAGATGCCAAACGAGAGAGATCTGAAAAATGCAAACACAACCCCCCCGACTCCAGGAGCTCAGACTCCAATATCAAGGCGTACCTCAGGATGCCCTTGCGAGTGCTGATGGAGCAGCTGACTCGGTGAGCGCGGAGGTGAACGACTCCAGAACCCCGCAGAGCCTCGCAGAGCTCTGGATTTGCTGAACCCAGCGGAATAAATTCCTCTCTAGGATGATCCATGAGTGTAGGCTCCCGCAGGATCAGGGCCAAGGTTTGCAAAGTGCTGTTGAGACGCTGAGATGAAAGGGACTAGAGAAGCACAAAGTATGACTTTTTCATGATTACTGCAATTGGCATCCTTGGGGCTGTCCAAATGTTGTTGTTCTGAGTGCAAACATAAAACCTTTTTGGCACGTTGCTTTTTTTTTTCTTTTGCCTTGTGGTAAGTAGAAATGCAGGAGGGGGTGAGGGGAAAAAAAAAAGCCCAACCAACCAACACAACGTTTCTCCTGACAGTGAGAGAAGGAAAGCAGTCCCTGTGCAATTTGTTACACATCTCATATGTCACTGACTGCTAGCTGAAGAGATATTTAGAGGGAGTATTTAGCCAACCCCAGTGCACAGCCTCTGGAGTGCTGGCTTCTGCTTTGGTCCATGCTTGGTTGAACTTCTACAGCAGCTTTATGGGTTGGTTGTGTGTTTTTTTTTTTGACACAGCATTTCAAGGGAGGCTTTGATTCTGCAGGATGCCAACTGTGCTGAGTGGGGCTAAGATGATTAATCAAATTATTTGAATGGCATCCACCAGACCTGGGAAGTGACCAGTCTCCATCCTAATCTCTGGATTGAGTTGTCAAGCCAGTCTCCAGCTTGGAGCACTGAGCTGGCCAGGAAGCAGAGGGTGGAAAGACATCTCCGGCAGCAAACTGCCTGGCAGGGCTATCCGTGATAGAGAGGGATGCTGGCTGTCAGGGGTTGTGGAGTGGTGCTGCTGGGTGAGCTGGCTGAGGCTGTGGGACCTTTGCACATCAGGAGGGCCAGGTAAAGCTTCTCCAGTCATGGCTCTGCCCTCAAGCTGCCCTCCTCAAACCAGGCTGCGGGGAGCAAGGGGGAATAGATGGCTTGTACTGTGTTCCTGCACCTCTTGACTGGTCACAGAGAATCAGCTGCTTGGCTCCCACCCTGACTGTAGGTCTTTACAGAGCAGGATGGAGGAACAAGCAGGCTGGCATGGGAGAGAAATAAGCACATTTTTAACTTGGTGCCAGTGTCAGGTGCTTCAAGGAGCTAAGCTTTGGTTGAAATCTTGCAGTGGATGACAGCTTAGGGCAGACAGTGTGGGACTGCACTGATGAGGCTGGCAGAGGGTTCTGCAAGATGAGAAACATGGCAGGGAGCAGGGACTTGGCTTCAACAGTGCACTTCTCTCTTCAGGGACCAGATGAGTCCATTGCCCATCTGATGTTGCTTTCAGTAAGTGTTTGGATTTATCCACAGCTAAAGATGAAGCCAAAGCACCCAAGAAGGAGCAGGCATGTGCTGCAGCAGCATAGCACAGGACAGCCAGGGCTGGGGCGAATGTTACAGGGTTAAGGGGGGAAGCCACCTGCATGAAGTCAAGAGACCTCCTACTGCCCTCCTTCCCCTGCTTATCCTGAGCCTTGCAGGCAGATGAGCTTTCCCCAAAGCCAGAGCAAGCACTTGGCACTGCTGTGCAGGGAATTTCAGGTCTTGACTCTGCTCTCCAGCTGGCTGGGTGACCACTGCCGCAGTCTCCATGTGATGCCTACGTGATTATTTGATCTCATTATCTTTATTGATGAT
>WAAF01014114.1:0-10348 GCA_013400475.1 Tricholaema leucomelas
GGATGATGTTGGAGGTCTCTTCCAACCTGAAAAAAAAAATCAATATAAATAATCAACTGCACTTTCTTACAGAGATTTTCCTAGCAGAATTTTTCATTCTAGTCATTTATTCATTTTACTCCTAATTTTTAAGTTTCAATCCTGTAAAATCATGTTATTTTTATTCTCAAGCTCTAATCCCTCCCTGTCTACAGTTTTTTTAAGTGAACTTTATCGCAAGGGGGATCCTGCTGCCTACGCCATTTCGTGGCGAAGGGGAGGAGTCAATAGGTGCGAGATAGTTTGTATAAAAATATATTTTATTAAACTCAATATTCCTAACTCTCATCACCCCCAACCACTATATTAATATTAAACAGGATTCTCATGGTTATGGAAGAACCTTATGGGAATAATCACAAACGGCTTATTAATAACTATATTACAGTAACTAGCATAACTATTAAACAGAGAGAGTTTTCCCCACGGCTACTGCCGCTTTGGGTCTATGTACTATTTGCCCAGCAGGGTGGGCTGAAAGCTTTCTGCTCTGTGGCAGGCACAATAGGAATTACAGAGGTATTTACTCACAGTTCTAATTTATTATAAATCACCATCCAGGCTACGTCACAGTCTATGTAAAGTGTCCAACTCCTCAGGGTCTCCACCCGTGGACTCCAAGGCTGGAATATTCCCAACTTCAGGGGTATAGTCTCTGACCATAGCTGCTAGGTCCTTCTGGCTGCTGTGTCCAGGGAACTCATAGGCAGGATTTCCAGGTGCAGAGGAAAGACGATCCCGTGCAGACAAGTTAGTCTGCTCCTGGTGACTCGTGGCGATGGCACACACCAGGCAATAAGGCAGTGGGCGTGCAGTGAGACGCACGGCTGCACGGGGAGTCTGAGCCCCATAATGACAGGCCTAAGTGAGCTCCGCAAGTAAGTACGCAGGCTACTGAGCGAGTCACGTGGGTGAGTGAGCTGGTGAGCGAATGCACCTACCACGTAAATGCACCTAGCACGTGAGCCTGTGCACGTCTATTTATTAACTGTGGGCCGAGATCAGTGGTCTCATTGGCCACCAATAACCAATCAGGCTTGCAGTCAGCCAACCTTGCCATAATAGGCAAGGAGCCACAGGCCTGGACTTTCCAAATATGGGGCTCACATGGGCCTAGCACCCGGCAAGCGTGAGCTGAGCATGTGGGGGCTTACACAACCTAAAGCCTGGGCAGGCCAGACTCCACGTGGCACCAGGCCCGTTGTGCCCCTCTGTGCTGGCCATGTGCTCACCCCTGATTATGAGCAGAGAAAACACGTCCAGGCAAGGCAAGGCATATGCAAGTCTGTTTTCAGGCCTATGGGCCCTCCACAACAAACTTCAGTATTTTTTTTTCCTGTCCAAGAAAGGTAGTTCTGCATATAAAAGTCTTCTATCACAGGGCTTAGAACAGACCCATTGCCCGCTCTTTCACAAATACAGGGATAAAATGACTTTCTGGACTCATTAATAATAAAACATTTGTGGATGCTGAGGGCTGAGAAAAGTAATCAAATATTCATCAGCATCTGTTTTCTATTTATTGGACACGGACCTTCCAAGAATATATGCAAAGCAATGACAAAAGAGTTTATTTCCTTGAGTCCATAATTTCAAGCATAGCACCCTGGGGAAGAAGACCAGGCTCATACTTTGGTGCCTCCTATCAAACTTGCTTCACTGAACTGTCACTTTTAAGCAAAGCTTAGCTGCTGATGGGTTTATACAGCTTCTTTAGTACATAGCTGGGCTCTAAAGCAGCTTTTTTCTCCCACTGCTGGAGTAGCAGACTTGAACTCCTGATGAGAACAAACATTTTTATTCTAAGATGTTAAAATGAAAATTTTAGCTCTGCAGCAAAAAGCATGAGCAGTGGGATTGTCATTTCCCAGGCATTTCTTTATTCTCCCAGTGTTTTAACACCAAAAACTTTTCTGTGATAACTTTTTGCTTCACTTGGCTGTACTCTGCCATCTGCCTCCACTGCTGGTGAAGTGAGAAGGGGCAGCATGAATAATGGAGTCCTGTGGTGCTTCCTTATTCAACTTGAGGGTAGAGGGCAAGTTTTAAGACATTAATTTCTCTTTATACCTTTGATCAAATAACTGTGTTGATGTTCTGCCCGTCTGGTTAGGAAGAGCACAGCAGCATTTCATACCAGCTGATACACTCCAGGTTTGAATGAGCCAGGTGCTTAAACACATCTGACTTGACATTAATGAGTGGCCTTAACTGCCTTCAAGATTTCCCACAGCTGACACATGCTCAAGTACAGTGCTGAACAGTTCCATTGCACAAGCTGCTGATTCCCACCTTAGCCAGCTATCTGTAACTTCATTGTCATTACTGGTAGTAGACACCTTTGATTCTCCTGTGGGTGTAGGCTGTCTTTGGCACTGACAAGCTGTCTAGGCTGTAAAATTCCCCTGAGCATTGCTCTATTTTCTCCTGACCTCCATTTCTTTTGAATGCAAAGCTGCCCGCAGCTTTGCCATATGCTCAGGTGGCTGCAGTTCTTATCTAAGAATTCTGTATATGCATGTAAGTAGATGTGTATAATGTGTATGCATTTGCTTGTTGGACTGTAAGGTACTTTATGTATGTGCATCTTCTGTGACAGTTTCTCCCTTTTGGGGAGAAAAAAGGGATAATGGTATTTTGTAAATAAACTCCTTTGTGTTTGAGCAGCTGTGGAAACGACATAGCCTGCAAGGAAAGTGTTCTTGCATTAACTGGAACATGCTACCAATTCATCCTGCAGTTTTTAGGTTCTGTTCGGAGTCTGGAACTATTTTCTATTTGACTCGGATGCAAGCCAGGTTTTTCCCAGAAGATTAGTTCCTGTTTCAGAGTCTGAAAAGAGATGGATTTTTTTTGAAGCTCACGTATTTTAGGCAGAAGAGTTTATGACCAGACCAACCTGGACCTCATTGATATCAAAGTATTTCTCATCTGCTTCAAGACATGAATAAATGTCTTTCTGCAAGAGAAGCTCCTACTCACTGAACATAAATTATCTTGGGATTTTTTTTTTTAATATCTCTTATTTCAGTGCCTACATAGAAATAAAGCTCTGCTCTGAGTGGTGCCCTCTGCTCCTGCAGAGGTAGAAGAACCATTTTGTATGTTGGATGTTTCTCTGCATATAAATGACCTCATCACAGTTTTGCAGCACAGTTTTGTATATTACTGTATAAACAGTTAATAGCATTGTCTTCTTCTTTTTTTTTTATCCTTTTTTTTTTTTTCCCCTCAGTGCAAGAAAACTCAAATCACAAACATTAGAAAGCCAGACTGTGAATTCTTTCTCTTTGGAAAATGAATTGGCAAAGTATACCTACTGAAAACATGAATATTTTGTGATTAATTTCTTGCAGAATCTATCTGACCTAAGGTAGATAAGCAAATTACTTTGAAGGGCCATAAACTGTACCTGGTCAGATATTCTGTTTAAGTGAATGTTGCTTCTTATCTAGTTTTACTCCTTTTCACTCCACACGCAAGTACTTTAACAGCACCCTATTTTATATAAACACAGCATGGCTCTACACCACGAGAGTCTGATTCTACACAGAGGCAGCCTCAGGTGTTCATAGTGACCCATTTTGCCCCTGTATTGCTATTTTCTTCCCCTCAATACACTGATAGAATCATGCAATCAGACCAGCTGCCACTTGTTTTAAAAGTTAGTACAAGAATCACAGAATCACAGAACCATAGAGTTTCGAAGGGACCTCCAGAGATCGGCAAGTGCAATCCCTCTGCTAAAGCAGGATTCCCTAGGGTAGTTTGCACATGAATCCATCCAGGCAAGTTTTGAAAGTCTCCAGAGAAAAGAGAAAGAGACTCCACAACCTCTCTGGGCAGCCTATTCCAGTGCTCTGTCACCTTCACTGTAAAGAAATTTCTCCTCATGTTGAGGCAAAACCTCTATGTTCCAGTTTGTAGCCATTGCTCATTGTCTTACTGCTGCAGACCACCAAACTAGATTGGTCCCATTCACTTGACACTCACCTCTCAGGTATTTACATACATGTAAGAAGCCCAGAGAGGCTGTCGAGACACCAAAAGTCATCTGGAAACAGTCCTGGGCAACTAACTCTAGGTGACCCTGCTTAAGCAGTGGGGTGGATTAGGTGACCTCTAGATATTCCTTCCAACTTCAACCATTCTGTGACTCTGTGAAAAAGGATTTTGTGCACCTTTCAAGACAAACAGTCTCAATGACCTCAGTTAGAGTATGGCATGACAGTTCTTTTGACACAACTGGTGGTACTAGGCAATATCAAGCGTAGAACACCAACTACGTGTGACCAGACGTTAGTGCACGCATAGAACTTCTTAGTATGCTAACATTGTTTCCAAAGGCATCAGTAAATGAATCATAAAACTGATGCCTCACCAGCATGCTCAGATGTTCAAGCCAACTACATTTAATTTCAGATAAAGGTGTAGAATTAAATAGATATAATTATGAATGCATATATAGATGCTTTCATGCAGGCTGTGGTTTAAGACTCCTAGAGGAGGTGGCTTAGCATATCTCCTGAAAAAGTACATTGTCTTGGAGCCAAACCATGAGTGAGTCCTGAAATCTCTTGGTTGAATTCAATATTCCTTGGGAAGAAACCATTGCAACAAGTACATTCCTTACAAGTTTGACACTGGTTATGGCTTTAGGAGTCATTTTGTCAACAAATCAGGCTTTGGACCAACAAAAAAAAATGTTTCCCAGACTGCTCAAGTTCAGTGCTGAGAGTACAAGAGACACAAATGAACTAGGCAGATCTGAATCGCTCTGTGAGGAGCTCTTGAAGAGCTGACAATGTCATCAGAGTAATTATCTGAAGCAGATAAATAAATAAATAAGAATGTGTGAAATTGTGTTTCTGTTATGTCTTTGATTGAAGTTAGGTCAACCAGCTGCCCTTGAAGGTCGCTGATGTTTCTCTAAAGGTATGAGACTCATTCTCTGGAGACACAAGTTCTAACATCTCATCAGTAGCTCTGTGCATTGCATTCCTGCAATGGCAATATCAGGTTTTGCTTGGCTGATGACTGATATTCTCTCATCCAAGTGGGAGGTCCTTGGCTACAATACCAAATTTCCTTTCTGGAGTAGCTGAATTCTTGATTACTTTCTCCTTTTGGACTCCAATCACATGCCTGATCCTCCCTGTGTCTCAGAAACCTTCCACTGCTTCTTTTCACACCACAATAACTCAGTGCGTGTTGGTACTTTGATCTGCCATTATGAGACAGGGTTGGCTTCCACCAGGTGCCTTGCATGGACATCTCCTTTCTTTCTAGCCTCCATGGGTACTCTTTCTTAGAATTTATTTGTTCTATTGAACTGCCCACCCTTTAAAAAAATCTCCATGTATAAATACATGGAGAAACAGGACCAGGGTTGCAGCTTGCAAGACAGACAGGTGCAGGGCAGTATTTGGGAATACACAAGTGCACAGGTCCAGTCTACTTGTTAGCTTTAGTCTTGGTTCTTCCATATTAAATTAGGATGATTAAGATGTTGGCTACACAATCACTGCAATTAGGTAAACCTGTGCTGTTGCAGAAATTAGTCTTGCCTGCTCCTCTCCACCTCCTATTGATTTTATGGAGCTGGTACAGACTTTCGAAAAATTATAACTCACATTACACCAGGGAAATAATCCATTTTCAAAGTAACCAAAAAGGCACAGGTGGGAAGTGTTTGCAACAAGATTAGTTCTATGATGCAGTCTCTAGAAATCTGTCCCAGGTTGAGGCTATAAGGTTAAAAAAAGTTTCTGGGGACTAGAAGATTGTTATTCAATCCCACCATTCTGCTATCTCTTTATAGACTCACAACAAGGACAGCTCGCTCTCCTTTCCTCCTCCTCCTGCCCTGGGTGTGTGGAGGGAGCCACTTTATCGGGAAGAACATGTAAGCAGTAGGCCTCTTGGATGGTGGAGGCGTTGGTGGGGGGGGAGGATTGGAGCACTGGGGAATGTAGATTTAGTTTTTTGGGGATGGGGAAAATTTCAAGTGGGTTTGCCATGGTAATTGTTTTGTAATGCCTACTGCTGTATTCTTTCTCTCTAAATNTATCTACATTCCCCAGTACTCCAATCCTCCCCCCCCACCAATGCCTCCACCATGCAAGAGGCCTACTGCTTACATGTTCTTCCCGATAAAGTGGCTCCCTCCACACACACAGGGCAGGAGGAGGAGGAAAGGAGAGAGAGCTGACCTTGTTGTGAGTCTATAAAGAGATAGCAAAATTATGGGATTGAATAACAATCTTCTAGTCCCCAGAAAAAAAATTTAACCCTATAACCTCAACCTGGGACATTAAATATAACAGTATAAAGAGAGATAAATATGAGAGAAGGAGAAAAAAATACAATAACCTTAAGGGAGATGGGGAAGGGGTCAAGCAGCAGTGAAGTAGCAGAAGCACCAGCAGCCAAAACGGCAGCCAGGGAAGATAGGCAGGCGCAGCTCAAAGCAGCAGAAGCCAGCAAAGGGGAAGAACAAGCTGTGCTTCTAGACATTAAGCTCTTGATGCTCCAATGAAATCATATTATCTATTGTTGCCATTCTATGGCCTATCCTTGGAACGTTCACCTCTCCCCTACGTCTGAACTAGAAAAATCAGCCACAAAATCTGACTGCTAGCACATAAAGGCTGGTGGAAAAGAAACAAAATCAATGCCTGCAGAGATTTGTGCCGGATTAAACAATAGCATGGACTGATCTTCAAGCAGAGTCATCCTGACAACTTCAAAACTGAGGGCAGGATGTGTTTGTTCAAGAGAACTGCAGCTGTGCCATGCAGCATGGAGTGTCTGAGAAGAAATTGCAAGTACACATATGAAGTATGTTCACTGAAAAGAGTACCACAATCACATGGCCAAGGTCATGGCTCCAGAGAACAGGAAACACTGAAAGACTAGGCCATTTCAAGTGGAAGTCCATTGTAGCTACTGCTGAAGAGTTGAAAGAAGCTTCCTGCAAACAACGGTGTACTGCAAAGCATGGTGTCCAGCAGGGTGACTGCAGAGGGGCTGGACTAAATTGGTTAAGAAATAGGCAAATGAGGTTGATCAAGGAGAACCCATATACTCAGCTGGACTCTCCCTCTCTTGGGAGAAGTGCCGTGACTGGACAAAATGGAAGCAGAAGACAACACACTAAAGTATTTAGAAGTGTGAAAGCAGAAAGAACATTTTGTAGCTGTGTAAAGCTTCTAAATAGCTAGGTGGCTTAATGTGCTAGTTTGCATCTAGCTAGAATGTTTTGGTAAGAAGAACTAGACTACAGGCTGTGAAAGAGAAACAATGGTGATGTCTACTTCACTCATAGGCCTGCTGAGAGGTATAAGAACAAAAATGTAAATATAGATAAGACATTTGGTCACTGCCTGGGTTGTGGGCTGCATTTCTCTCTCTAAGCTTAAGCTGCCATCTCTCTGATTAATCCACCTGCTTCCTAACCCCCCTGGCCGATCCGCCATTCTTTTTTGGGCACAAGGCAATGTCTGGGGTAAGGTAGAGAGGAGTGGGGGAAGGTGGAAGGGCAGTTGAAAGCCCCTCCTGGGGACTCCGGTTTTTGGGAGGGCTGTTGTGTTTCTGTATTACCTTTTACCTTGTGTATTTCTGTCTATAACTGTATATACTGTAAATACCTGCTTGTATATTGTGCTAAGCTGTAAATAATACGCTCCATCCAATTTCCAGAGCCAGCTGAGTCTAGTCTGGGTGATTTCTAAAGTGTGGGGCGGTGGATAACACCCAAACCATCACACTTGACAAGATGTCAGAGTCCTCTGATACATATCCTGAAGATGTTTGCATTTGTCTGGGGAGCCAAATGGCAGATACTTTCTCTCCTGACTTAGTTGATATTTGAATGATTCAGACAGCACTGAGGTCTCCATTCTGTCTCTACTGCAGATTAAGGTGTGTTTCTAGCATTCAGCAGCTCTGGGTTCTCTTCTGCCTGGCTACAGTTTTTAATTGAAATCACCTAGGCACAATAAACATCCTAGATCAGAAAGAACATAAAAGGGAAAATCCCTTTAATCTCAGTTTAGGTGGGAGTTACTTGTAGATTTTGTGATCAATACCAGACTGTGCTAGTTTGAAGCTAGCTAGACCAAGCTGGATGAGGCTTTGACCAACCTAATCTAGTGGGAAGTGTTCCTGCCCATGGTGGTGCAGTTGGGACTAGAATATCTTTAAGGTTCCTTCCAACTCAAGCCATTCTATGATTCTGTGACACAGAAGGACTGCAAGCAGGCTTGAGCCTGGAGACAGCTGCTGTGTTGATTTTCTCCTCCATCTGCAAACACCTGTCAAATACATGCATTATGCACATTAACATCTTGACGCTTGAGCTTGATGGGTCATTTCAGGCAACAAGCCTATCTGAAGCTAGATGAACTAAAGCTGTGCTGAAATAGGCATTTTAGATACTGCAGGCTGATTTACAAAACGACATGTGAAAGCTGTCTCCCTCATCTGACAGAATCTTTTTCTTGATTTCATCTCTGTACAAGTACTGGTGGGAAATGTGTCAGGCAGACTTCTAATGAAAATTACAAAATGTCCATCATCTTTTCATAAAGGTTGTCATGCACTGCCTGCCACTGTTTTCTTTGTAATGTTTGGTAAATGCACTATATCCAAGAAGGGTTGCAGAAGACACTTATCCTTTGCAGCTATGTGTGTGTTTTTTGTTAATTGGAGTATTAATGAACACACATATCTGACGGCTTGAGCAACAGGATCATGACCTAAATCAGATTTGTAGTTCAAATAGCTCAGTGAAGACATGGCCACATCACCATGTGTCATGATTGTGAGCGTGCTATTGATAGTCTGATAATACCAGAGACATTTCTCAGTTTTGCTAGCTGAAAAAAAAACAAACAAAAATCAAACCAAACAACCAAACAAACATAAAAAACCCACATGGTCTCCGGCTTACTGTATCTTGAAACAGGAAAGATATTCAATCAGACAGAGAATGAGTGTCTAAGACACCAGGGGTTTTCCACTTATGTTTAGCTGAAACATGGTATCTGGCTTTTGAAATGGAAAGGTAAATTTCAAACGAGTCTCACTGCTTTTGACTTTTAAATGTTCATTCTGTTTGTCTCCAGTGATAGTTTTTAAATGCTTCATTCTCTCCATGTTGACACTGACAGCTCCTGAAGGAGTTAGAAGGGGGTTTTGGACCACTGACTGTAGAAAGGCTGTCTCATCTGCACAAAAGGAGCTTTGAGTATATCTAACCATGGACTGAGATGCTCATACAGAGCCTAAACCAGTGTGGTATAAGCAGTTCAAGAAATTATTGTGAAGTTACACCAGTGAGGGTTGAAAAAGAACTGCTAGGAGTCAGTACCTGAGGTGCACACAGCATGCCAACAAGACTACTGGCAGGCTGGAATATAAAAGTCTCCTTCTGCTTAGTGGGAAAGGAATGAATACTATTTTCATAGGAGAGTTAGATGAAACAGTTGAGTCTTCTGAATGATTGCAAGTTATGCTGCAAAAAATGGTACTGAGGGCATAACTTCTGATCCCATTTTCCCAGGGATTCTTTCCAGGCTCTTCTGCTGCTTAGTTATATGCTGACACTGAACAAAGGGAAATCTGACTTTCATGGCACAGATGAGTCTCCAACCAGTGCAGTCTTCAGAACAGCAGTTGCGAGATTTGCTTATTTACAAAGTACATACAACAGTTCTTATGGTTTGGATGTTTTTAACTCTTCCACATCAGTTAACTATTTAATATTAGTTTGTTAAACTTACCTCAGTGGTTAGAAAAATTGATGGTAATTTTCTCTTTATTTATGATATAATTCTCTTAAGTTTATGTGAAAGATTCACATGAATACCACTTGAGCACATAGCCATTTATAAGCAAAGCACAGAGAGTAGGACACATTCACTGAGGAGGCCTGCTAAATGTTGAGCACAGAAGTGTATTGATGACTTCAAATAAGGAGTTTTGAGTGTGCATATCCTCCACTGGGTTTAGTAGTACTTTCATGTTATTCAAGTGGCCTGGGACAATTGTAAATTTATTGTACTTTGCCACTTTTGGATATTAGTGTACTAAACTGATTTAAACCCCCTGCAGAGGGACCTGGACAGGCTGGGTGGGTGGACAGGGGCCACTGGGATGAAATGTAACAAGGCCAAGTGCAGGGTTCTGCACTTTGGCCACAACAACCCCAAGCAGCGCTACAGGCTGGGGACAGAGTGGCTGGAGAGCAGCCAGGAAGAAAGGGACCCGGGTGTTCTGGTGGAAGATGAGCCAGCAGTGTGCCCAG
>WAAF01014116.1:1158-13736 GCA_013400475.1 Tricholaema leucomelas
TCTTGGAGGTCTCTTCCAACCTGATTGATTCTATTCTATTCTATTCTATTCTATTCTATTCTATTCTATTCTATTCTATTCTATTCTATTCTGTTCTGTTCTGTTCTGTTCTATTCTAAGAACCCCCCTGAAATTCAGTTAAGGTAGAATCTCCTGGGTTCCAGCTTGCATCCATTGCTCCTGTTATCAGAGGGCACCACTGAAAAGAACCTGGCTCCTTCTTCTTGACTGCCACTGTTCTGATACTTGTACACATTTGTAAGATCTCCTCTCAGTCTTCTCTTCTCCATGCTAAAGAGCCCCAAGCCTCAGCCTTTCTGCATCAGGCAGATGTTCCACTTCCTTCACCATTCTCCTAGCCTCCATTGGACACTTTCTAACATATCCCTGCACACCCCTTTCATCTCTAGTCTTAAACACACAACAAGAGGGATTATGTTAGAAGGTACAAGGCTGGAAACATGTCCCAGTTTCTGAGCTCTACAGATGAGAAGCCATGCAGAAATGAGACTTTTAAGGTTTCTCACACTTTGCTGTTTGTTTAGGAGCCTGCTGCTGCAGGCATGCTCAAGGCTTAATGACACTCTACAGCCCACAGCCAGACCATCACGCAGTGGGTGTTCTCATGTGAAGCTGAAGAGCTAGAAAGCATATTTTGTGAAGACAGACACGGAGTTATTCCAGAGGTGGGGACATTGTGGTGTTTCCCAAACAAATGCCGCCATCTGGTGTTCAGGTACATGGCTGGAATAAGCCTTGGGCAGCAAAGAAAGCAGGGAGCAGGCGTCATGGCCATGCCCTTTCTTGAGGTGGCTTTAAGAGGACTAGCAAAAGACTTCAAAAGTCAGCATCACAATCACTAAGGCAGGGATTGTGCCCCTGTATTGGGTACTGGTGAGGCCACACCTCAAATCCTGGTTCGGTTTTGGGCTCCTCACTTCAAGAAGGATATTGAGGGGCTGGAGAACAGCAATAAAGCTGGGTTCAGAGAACAGGGCTGGTGGAGAACAGGGCAGTTAAGAGAACTGGGATTATTTAGTGTGGAGAACAGGTGGCTGAGGGGAGAGCTCATTGCCCCCTGTAACTCCCTGAAAGGAGGTTGCAGTGAGGTGGGGGTTGGTCTCCTCTCTCCAGTTTCAAGTGATAAAATGAAAGGGAAAGGCCTGAATTTGTGCTAGGGGAAGTTGGACATAAGGAACAATTTATATTTTCCAAGAGTGGTCAGGCATTGGAACAGGCTGCCCAGGGAGGTGATGGAGTCATCATCCCCAGAGGTGTTCAAGAAATGTGTGGACATGGCACCTGGGACATAGTTGAGTGGCTGACGGATTGATGGTTGGACTCAATGATAGTAGAGGTCTCTTACAGCTGAAACAATTTTATAGTTCTCTGATTTTCTGGGATCCTCTCATTTTGTCTAGATCAACTATGACTTACAGCAGTCTCTGTCACCCTTGGGTGGGGTGATTAGACACAACATTCATTCTGATCACCTGCGTTAGAAGCAGACAACTTCTTCACCACATGAACAGTAAAGACCTGGTGTTTCCAGACATGACTTCCTCATCTGACATTAAAATCCAGGGGATTCAAAGATGACTGACAGGTCAACAACCAACTCTAAGAGTTAAAAAGTGAGAGGCCCCTTGATGCAGATGGAGCTTTGACCAGGAGATAGTCCCCAAAGGAGAAAATACTCCACAGCAGCCAACACAGCCAGACTCAGCCTAGAGGTGCACTTGTTGAAGGTTGGAATTGATGCTCTTAGAAGGTTTTTCCAGCCTTAATGATTCTACATTCTGCAACTAACCCATGAGATGGAAATGTCAAAGAAGAATGCACTGGTTTGTCTATTTGTTCTATAAACACACACATATGTATATAGCTTCAGCATAAACATCTAGGTGGTCATTGGCTGAGGTATCATCCTTCACTTGCCTATCCAATTCAGTCTTCCAGACTTCCATTTCCACATATAGACTCTAAGGTTAACTTTTAATACAAAATTTGGATTAAAAATGCCTTCTAAAAGGATGGAAATGGAGTGAAATGAAGTGAAATTTGACTTCTGGTTACAGGACTTGTAACAATGGATGTAGCTCCCACATTTTTGACTGGAGAATGTAGACTAGAAGTTAATGCTCAAATAAAGCACATAAGACAAAAATCTCTATTAAGTGTGTTAAATTCATGCAGATACAAGTGAAGAACAAGCAGCAACAGTAACAGCCTTGGTGCAGACAGTAACATCAGGTATTTTCTACCAGCATGTGCTTATAAAATAAATCCTAGCAGTGCTGAACATGTGAAAGTATCAGTGGAAAGATTTTGTCCCAGGTTTGCCTGCTTAAGGCATGATCAAAAGGAAACATGAGTCCCTGCTGTGAACATAAAAAACAGCGCTAAACCTCACAAAATTTCTGAAATGTTTTTACCACCGTGAATAAAGAAATGAGAAACCTAATTAACCTCAAACACCAACACCACCCCTGCAGCACACAACCAGCTTACACAGACATTAAAGTCTTTAGTAAACAAGTTTCTTTTTTTACCAGGGTCCTAAGGAACTCCATGAGGTCTCCGTGGTGCGTAGCAGAAGGTCTGAGAGAACTGAAACTGCAGTTGTGCAGCCACTGAAGGCAGTCAGCTGTGCTGCGTAGCATTTCGTCCATACATAGTTCATTCACTTCTGATTGCAGGTCTCTAAGACATTGTTCTATGCTAAAGAAAAATAAATAAACAAAACAAAAAATTAAAATATTTTAAAAGATTTTTTTTTTTTAATGGCCTGGAGATAAAAGCATTTGATATCTATTCCATATCTCAAAAGAAAAAAAAGCACTTCAAATGAATGTAAGACTAGCTCTTCCTCTCCACAGATTAAATTACTCTTACAGAACAGGGCCTGAATTGGTAGGATTAACATTTAAATACAGTCGAGCTAAAGCTAAAATAATTTTCCTTCAGGCCAGACTGTACCACCCTCAGTAAGTACTGCCTCAACCCTCAAACAGTCTCGAGCTTTTTAATAAAGTAGTTGGTGAATAAGACATCATCCAACCTCAGATCTGGTCCTTGGTGCTTAATTAGCTAAAGCTGAGAATATAAGCTGAATCAACTACCACATTCAAAGGTGAATGTGTCATTTTGCTCCTTTAGCAATCAGCAGTTGTTTTATAATACATAACACATATTAATGACTTCTTAAAGACCCATTGACATCAGAGAAAATGCTGAAAAGAACTTTAGAAGTCAGTTGTGCTGAGAAAGCAGATCTTTTCTTTCTTGTTTTTGTCATTAGAATACTTGAAAGGAAACAGAGTTTGTTTTCAAAAGGCTGATCCACTCCTCAGCAGTCATCTAGAATCATAACTCTGCTTATGAAATCAGGTGTGGCTGGTGTGGTGTTCTCAGGGGTTTCAGCTGCAAAACAGGAAAAAAAAATCACAAGGACAACTGAACATCCAAAATTGTTTTATTTATATTTATGTGGATGCTTACCTGAGAATAAAAGAAATTATTAAAACAATAAATCCAGAAACAATCTCACTGTAGATGATTTCCTAGAAAAACACCTTCTCGGCAAGAAAAATCCAGAAAGAATCCAGCTCCACATAGCTCTCTCCCTTGCAGTATTTCAGAACTACTTCTCTTGAAAGTAATGCTTAATATTTTATGAATTTTCAGTTAGAAAACTATGCATTGAGTCAATCTAGGCAGATCTAGGTTTGGTACAGACAGAGCCAACAATAACACTGATGCCAGTTCTGGTTCACTGAAGTGCAAAGTGACTCTCCAGCACTATCTGAACTTTATTTCGGAGTAAATCTGCTGTACCATTTATGTTCTTACAGGTGGCACACCTGAAGGCTGTGTGGCCATTCAGTGAGCTTAGACAGCTTGAAGACCTGGGTACAGAGGAACCTAATGAGGTTCAGCAAGGGTAAGTGCAGAGTCCTGTATCTGGGAAGGAACAATAAACTGCACCAGTACAGGCTGGGAGGTGATCTGCTAGAGAGCAGCCCTATGGAGGAGGACATGGGAGTCCTAATGGACAAGAAGTTCTCCATGGGACAGCAATGTGCCCTTGCGGCCAAGGCCAATGGGATCCTAGGCTGAATTAAGAGGAGGTCACCAGATCAAGGGAGGTTCTCCTCCCCCTCTTCTCCACCCTATTCAGGTCCCACCTGGAATACTGCCTCCAGTTCTGGGCACTCCAGTTCAAGAGGGACAGGGAGCCAACAGAGGACTACAAGGATTCTGAAGGGACTGCAGCACTGCCTGATGAGGAAAGGTGAAGAGTTCTGGGGCTGTTTAGTTTGGAGAGGAGAAGACTGAGAGGGGATCTAATCAATGTCTATCAATATTTGAGGGCTGGGGGTCAGGAAGGAAGGGACAGAGACAGCCTCTGCTCACTTGCACCTTGTGACAGGACAAGGGGCAATGGATGCAAACCACAGCACCCATCCTGGGTTTTTCCAACATCTCCCTGCCCCAAGATGCTGAGAGGACACAGCTGAGCCAGCTGACCCAGGTTGTCCAAAGGGATATTCTATGCCACGTGACGTCAGCTCAGATACAAGAAGAAAGTGAAAGAAGGCCATCTGGGGAGATTTGTCCATGGGCTTTGTCCTCTGAAAGTAACCACCAAGCGTCAAGAGCCCTGCTTCCTGAGATTGAGCATTGTCTGCTGATGGCAACTAGAAACTAACATCTCTCCCTGCTTTTGCTTCAATGTGGTCTACTGCTTTGCTTATTGTCATTATTAAATTGCTTCCATCTCATAACGGGCTTTTATTTTCCCCTCTCCCCTGTCCACTTAAGACTGAGAGAGCAGCTTTGGTGGACATTTGGCCCCCAAAACAGGAACAAACCACCACACCAGGGCAGAGTAGAGGGGTAGAACCTCTCTTGACCTACTAACCACAGCCATTCTGATGAGCTATGGATGTTTTCCTGTAACTGCTCTCTAGCGTTTTCAAATTTGACTAGTTTTGGCAGAAGAACACAAGAGACAATTAGGAAACAATAAGAGGAGAAGAAAGAAAACAAACTGGAAAATAAAATTTTCCATGTATTACAAGCTGTGGTAAAAATAACAAACTAAAGACCTCCACGTCGTTTTGGTTTTTTAAAGTGGAAAAATGATCCTTTTTGTTTTTAATTATTATCATTTATTAGTAGCCTCGAATAAAGTTTTACTTTTGTTTGTTTGTTCATTCTTTCTCTGCATGGAAAATGGATGCTTTCATTTAAATGTTGGGGGGGGGGGGCTGTTTTTGCTTTCCCCCTCTGTGTGTAAAGATTAGTTTTCCACAAAATGTCATTTCGGATGTCCACGTGTTTTTATTAAAAACAAGATCTGCTTTAAATAATAACTTAAAAACTCAAAATCTCAAACACTACTAATCCATCTCAATTTGTCACAAGAAAGGAGTGATGAAAGACCATTCTGTGTCTCTGTATGTCATTGGATTCCGCCTGCAGTACTGTTTTCAGGATCTAGAAGAAGAATTTAATTGACTTTCTACTGGATTTTCTCCTTCACTGAGTGATTTGCATGTTATTCTTTTACAGATGTTATGCAATGTACCCTAAATGCCTGTGAGCTGTCTCATTCTGATCAGCAGCAGTAAAGTAAATCAGTGTCACCCACACCTTTGGGAACTGTGTCTGCTAGTTTGAATTGACATTTACAGCAAAAAACAGTGGGAAAAACATAAGCAAATGATCGTACTAAATTAAGCTCAAAGATAAACATCAGCCTGTGCTTTCCTTTTATTTTTAAATTACCTACAACAGGCACAAAGGAGAGAAGCAAACTTTCTCTGAGGATGTCATCAAGATATATCATCTATGATAGGCTTTGCTTCTTTGTGCCTTTTGTCTCCTTAAAATACAGCACTAAAAAAACAACAATATAACAGCATTGATAATAGCAGAACTACATCAACTATCATTATGGAATGCAAGGACAATCACAAGAATGTAAGTGCAGGAAAATGCAGCAATTCGAACTCTAAATTATTTAACACTTTGTTTCCTCCTCTTTATTTGTATTCCTCAAGAATTAATTTACCTTTAAAAGACATGGGGTAAATCATTACAAGTTTTGTCTGTCAAAATTAACTCACAGAATCACAGAATCGCCAGGGTTGGAAGGGACCCCAGTGATCATCCAGTTCCAACTCCTCTGCCATAGGCAGGGACACCTTCCACTAGATCAGGTTGCTCACAGTCACAGCCAGCCCGGTCCTAAAAACATCCAGGAGTGGGGCTTTCACCACCTCTGCATTTTACATCTCAACACATTTTATATGCATTAACTTTAGAAACCAAATTTTGTAGCTACAGAAAATGCTGTAAAACATAAACAATTTTGGAATTTATGGATAAGTGAGTGCCCTGTGAGAAATTTCTATCACATAGAGGCAAAAGTCTTTCATCTTTCCTGAGCATGACTCCAAAACAAAGTGCACAGATACAAGAATCTCCTCACCACCAAAGGACCCTGGGGGGAGTAGAGAGGACTCATTAAAAAACCCTCTCTCTGCTTCTGGCTCACTCAGGTTCCTGATGGGACAGTCCAAATGTAAATACCAATTCTAGCTTTTTCCTTGCAAAACCTCTTTCTCAGGACATTGGAACTAAACCCCCTGTTCACACACCTGAGAGACTACAAAAGGCAGTGTGCTGATCTATCTCCTTCAGAGGCACCCAGGAGCTCACAGCACTGTGCACTGTGAAAAGGGGTACTGCTGTTGGTCTGTACCAATCTGCTTCAATTATCAAGCAGTTTTTAAACTCATCTGAGGCAGCTCTGGAGGGGGGAGAAAAAGTCCTGCTGGATAGCTGCAGGGTGCCCTTGTGGCCAAAAAGGCCAATGGCATCCTGTAGTGCATCAAAAAGAATATGGCCAGCAGGGTGAGGATGGTTCTCCTCCACTCTCTCCTAAGGCCGTATCTGGAGTACTGGAGCCAGTTCTGAGCTCCCCAGTTCAAGAACGACAGCAACTTGCTGGAGAGGGTACAGCAAAGGGCTACAAAGGCACCGAGGGGACTAGAACATCTCTGTGAGGAGGAAGGACTGAGAGAACTGGGCTTTCTGGCTGCAGAAGAGCAGACCGAGGGGGGATCTCATCAATGCTCATTGGGTGTCATGAGGCTGGGACCAGGCTTTGTTCAGTGGTGTCCAGCACCAGGACAAGACATAACAGGCACAAACTTCAGAGTAAGAAGTTCTGCCTAAACATGGAGAGAAACTTCTTTAATTTAGGTATGATGGAGCTCTGGAGTAGGCTGCCCAGAGAGGTGATGGAGTCTTCATCTCTGGAGAAATTCCAAACCAACTTGTATGTGTTTCTGTGTGACCTTCTCTAAGTGCCCCTGCCTTGGCATGGGCAGTTGGACTGAATGATCTCCAGAGATCCCTTCCAATCCTCAGCACTCTTTTGATTTTGTGTAGCATCCAAGAAACTGCAAGCTACAAGTAGCCCACAGCCTTCTCAAGACCAGTCCCTCCCTGTAGGTACAAATCATGGTAAGTCTGTTTTTACTACTTAATCCTTTTATCCCAGTAAACATTGGACTAAACCTGGTTTTGATCAAGTATTTTCAACCTGTTCACTTACAGTCTACTGCAGGTAAACATGGTGTCAAAAATATTGCTATTCCTCTTAAGGATTTTGCAACTTGTTTCCTTTTACATCAAGTGTTCAGCTATTTGTATACCTCTGGGAAAAAAAAAACAATTTGAAAGACTTCTGCTGAATAGGATTAAAATTATTCTCAGTATGTATGCTAGTATCTAAAACTTTATCATTTCCTCTCAACGTAGGGCAAATGAGACTTTGATTTCCCTTCTTTTAGAAAGGAAATCAGATGAAGTTTTAAAAACTGTAAAGCAAAACATCAAACGTTGATGTTGAAAACATGCTTCAAGTATTTAATGAATTTTACTTTAAAAGTACAACAAAAAGCCATATGAAGTGCTAAATGCCCTTTTGCCACCCATACAGAATCACAGAATGTTCTGGGTTGGAAGTGACCTCCGAAGATCATCTAGTTCCAACCCCCTTTGCAGTCAGCAGGGGCATCCTCAACTTGGTCAGGTGTCCAGACCCCTTTTGAGCCTCACTTTCAGTATCTCCAAGGATGGGGCTTCAAACATCCTCCTGGGGAAACCCATTGCAGTGTTCCTCCACCTTATTTTTGCAGTACTTGTTCCTGTCTAAACCTGCTTTCCCTTAAGATTTAGGTGTAAATACATTTTACTAAGTTCACAGAATCACAGAATGGTTTTGGTTGGAAGAGACCTCAAAGATCATCCAGTTCCAACCCCTAGCCACAGGCAGGGACACCTCCCACTAGAGCAGGTTACTCAAGGCCTCATCCAGCCTGGCCTTCAACACCTTCAGGGAGGAAGCATCCACTGGGCAACCTGTGCCAGTGTCTCACCACCCTCACTGTAAAGAACCCTTTCCTAACATCCAGTTTGAATCTCCTCTCTATCAGTTTAAACCTATTACACCCTCATCCTGTCATTACAATACCTTGTAAATAGTCTCTCCCCAGCCTTCCTGTAAGCCCCCTTCAGATACTTGAAGGCCTGTAAGCCCCCTTCAGATACTTGAAGGCCACTACAAGGTCTTCTGGAAGCATTCAAAGCCTCGAAGCCCCATCTCTTGTAGCCTGTCCTCATAGCAGAGCTGCTGCAGCCCTCTGATCATCTTCGTGGCTCTCCTCTGGACCCGCTCCAGCAGTTCCATGTCCTTCTTGTGTTGGGGGCTCCAGAACTGCACACAGTACTCCAGGTGGGGTCTGACGAGAGCAGAGTAAAGGGGGAGAATCCCTTCCCTTGCCCTGCTGGCCACACTTCTCTTGATGTAGCCCAAGACACAGCTGCTGTCTGGGCTGCACATGCACACTGCTGGCTCATGTTGAGCTTTTTATCAACCCAGACCCCCAGGTCCTTTTGTTCTGTGCCATAAAAAGCTCACTTTTTGAAAGAAATTGATGCATCAACTGAGATGATGTCAACTGACACTATCCACAGATAATGGGAGCATAAACTGCCCTAAAATCACACAAAGTCAGTGAGAAAATGCAGACACATTTGTGCACCACCCAATCTAAATCAGGAACACCAGATCTGGTGCACAGCAAGCAAATCAGAGTTCAGCACTTCATGCATTTTGCTTCTTTGCTGCTGCAAACTGGCTCCATGCGTGTTTTGACAGATCCTCTGAAACACTAAGCCTTAAGCACAGAATCACAGAATTGTTTTGCTTGGAAGAGCCCCCTAAGATTGTTGAGTTCGATTATCAATCCAACACCACCACAGCCATTAAATCATGGCCCCAGGTGCCATGGCCATATGTTTCTTAAACACCTCCCGGGATGGTGACACCACCACCTCCCTGGGAAGCCTGTTCCTATGCCTGACCATTCTTTTACTAAGAAAACTTTCCCTAATACCCAACTTCAACCCATCCTCATGCAACTTTAATCCATTTCCTCTTGTCCTATTAGTTGTGACTTGTGAGAAGAGACCAATGCCCACCTCACTACAACCTCCTTTCATGTAAATGAGGTGTCCCCTCAGCGTCCTTTTCTGCAGATGGCACAATTCCAGTCCCCTCAGCTGCTTCTCACCAGACTTGTTCTCCAGACTCCTCACCAGCTTCATTGCCCTTCTCTGGACATGCTCTAGCAACTCAAGGCCTTTGTCATACAAAAATCTACTCAAGTACTGAATCGGTGTCTTCACCAGTGCCCAGTACAGAGAACACAATCACTTCCCTGGTCCTGCTGGCAATACTATTGCTGACCCAGGTCAGGATGCTGTTGGTCTTCTTGGCCACCTGAGCATACTGCTGGCTCAAGTTCACTGTCAACTAAGACCACCAGGTCTTGTCCTGCTGGGCAGTTTCCAGACACTCTCCCCAGGCCTGATACATTCATGAGGTTCCTGTGATCCAAGTACAGGTCCCAGAACTCGGTCCTGTTAAACCAGTGATGAGGTGAGGAATACAATTCGGTTTTCAGGTACTCAGATACCAATGCTGAGACATTACTGGATCTAAACAGAGGCTGCTTAACTTTTTCTGTTGGAAATCAGCCTATTGGAAGCACATTAGAGTAGCTGTTCCCGGTTAGATGAGGTCTCCAGGTATTTAACAGTGGTTGTTAGGAGATGCCAAGAAAGAGCCAATAAAACAAACAAACAAACAAACAACAAAAAAGGTAAAGCTCAGCTTTCTCAGAGTATTTTCATCATCTCTAGCAGTTTGTGACACAAGAACTTAGATAGTGTGGAACACTGTTAAATAATAGAACTCAATTACATTTTCTTCCACAGAAAAGCTCACTTTTATTTGAACACATGGAACTGATCAGATATAAACAGAAAAATATAATCATTGATGTACTAAACAAGAAGTGGAAAAGGTGAAAGGGGAAAATAACCTTCCTCTGTAGCAAAAAACTCTGATGGTTATGCTCATATGGACTTCTGCAAAATAGACTAGTTTTTCAGTAAAGAAATCCTTAGTCCCACAGAAGGATGGGGGCCTTTGTGGACACATCCCAGAATCCCAGAATGGTGGGAGTTGGAAGAGACCTCTGAAGATCACCCAGTTCAACCCCCCACTAAAGCAGGACACCCATAGCAACTTGTCCAGGATCACAACATTCAGGTGAGCTTGGAATCTCTCCAGAGAACACTCCACAAACTCTCTGGGCAGCCTGCTCCAGAACTCCAGCACCCTCACCCTGAAGAAGTTTCTCCTCCTCTTCAGATGGAACCTCTTGGGTTCCAGTCTTTGCATGTTGCCCCTGGTGCTGTCCCCCAGCACCACTGATAAGAATCTAGCCTCATCCTCTTGTCTCCTACAAGCCCTTTAGGTCTTGCTGCGCATTGAGAAATTCCTCCTCGGTCTAGTCTTCTCTGGGTACTTATCTCCAGGTATCACAGTATCACAGTATCATAGTATCACCAAGGTTGGAAGAGACCTCACAGATCATCAAGTCCAACCCTTCACCACAGAGCTCAAGGCTAGACCATGGCACCAAGTGCCACGTCCAACCTTGTCTTGAACAGCTCCAGGGACAGCGACTCCACCACCTCCCTGGGCAGCCCATTCCAGTGTCCAATGACTCTCTCAGTGAAGAATTTTCTCCTCACCTCGAGCCTAAACTTCCCCCGGCGCAGCCTGAGGCTGTGCCCTCTCGTTCTGGCGCTGGCCACCTGAGAGAAGAGAGCAACCTCCTCCTGGCTACAACCACCCCTCAGGTAGTTGTAGACAGCAATAAGGTCACCCCTGAGCCTTGTGGTTACTACTACTTACATATCATTATGCCAGGGATAACTGCTTTGCTCAAAGAGCTTCTCCCTGTTACAAGTGAGGTGTTTTGTTTGTTTGTCATAAACTCAAGTTCTGCTTTCTGTGTCCACACTGGAGTGCTTTTTTTGAGCAGCAATACCTGTTGCTAAGTATTCTCAGTGCAGAGAGGCAGTCTCAGTTTGAGAACTCCTAGGTGCTCTGATATATGAAGCTAATGACAGTTTTTAGGAATAGCAATCATGTGGAGAGACTGCTTTTTAAGTGGCTGCATCAATGGACAAACAGTTACAAACCAATTGCTATAATGGAACTGATAGTGTAAGCACCATCATACTGACACAGCATTACTGTGGGAAGCAGAGTATCAAAATGAGGGTTGCTGTCTCCATATATCATTTTCCATTGCCTAAGATTACTGTGAGTAAGTTGAAGGATGATCTTCTAACTCCTTTCAATTTCAACAAGCGCTGTTTCAATTTATCTCATATAGCATATGGAACAGTCATAAAATGACAATGAGATTGGTTAAATTAAACTGATAAGCTATAAAGTGAAATTATCTTTAAACCTCACGTTACTTATGCTTCAGATCCCCACGTTCATGAAGATCTGCTTTTAGAATCAGTTTACATAAATATCATTATGAACAGAGCGCTTGTTGTAAAATCAATGACACAATTGTCCCTACTATTTTGAAGACAGAAACATTGACACAATATTATCTCGTTATTATTGTGTGTGTTCATTATAACAGAACATACACACAGCCTTTTGTGCAAAATCAGTCACATCACTGGGAAACCTGTGTTTAGCAGAGGACATGATGTACATGTTTGAGTAGTAAAAAACCTTTCAAAAAGATTTTCACCACTGTAATTCCCAAAGACATTTCCACTGTTACACTTCCTCCCACGATGCGGCAAATACTGAATTTTTTTTCATGAAGGCTGGCCTGCCAAAAAGGGACCTATTGAGAAAATTTCCCACAGTCTGCTGAAAAATTCATGTGGTCATGGCTGATGCTTCAGCACTTCTGTGTGTTAATATGCAGCAAAAATATAAATACAATATAAAACCATTGAACTGAAACAAACAAACAAACAAAACACATCAAGAAACACCATAAAGGTTCATGAAAAAAAAAAAAAAGATGTTTTGATAACCTTATCTCAAACAGAAACAAGAGGTTGCACCAAAAATGGCTACTTAGAATCACAGAATCATAGAATCAACC
>WAAF01014118.1:0-19817 GCA_013400475.1 Tricholaema leucomelas
TCCCTTCCAGCCCCTGACCTGCTGTGGCAAATGTCCAGACTCCACTTCTGGTCTCACAGTTCCCACTGGCACTGCCAGCCATAGCCTGGCCCAAAGCTGCCATTCCTCCAACTCCTGAGCCCTGTGCCAATCTCTCAGTTGCCCAATGTCCTCATTAGCCTTTGGGCAGGAAGGTTTACACCCAGAAAGCCCCAGTCAGTGGCAGCAGAACCACCATGGCACAGGTGTGGTGCCAGGGCAGCTGAATGTGCTGAACCCCAGCCTGAGTGGACTTACACCTTGGGAGCACAGGCAGGGCAACCTGGCACAGGCTGTGTCCAGGGCCACCTTGGCACTGGCAGCCTGGATGAAGGCAGTTCTGAAGCTGCTCCATCTGGATACCACCTCCTGCTCTCCAAGGACTCCTTAATTTTGGGAGGTGGCATCTGCCATGCCCTGCTGCCAGTCATGCTGGGCCTGAGCCTCCTGCTGGCTCCATGCAGTTTGTGCCACTCACAACCTGCACCTTCTGCTTTGCCCTTGTTTCCTACCAGAGCTCTCTCCCAGGACTTGGGGGCCCAAGTGGGGTGGGACAGAGGCATCTGCAGAAGAGAAAGTGTCTGCCCCACTGTGGCAAACAGCCCATAGTAGGTACCCCCCAGGCAGAGGGGTCCTTTAGTCCTCCTCCCCAGGAAGGAACCAGCAGAGCTGGGCACAGTGCCCACACTGCCCATAAGGTCCCAGCTGAAGGCAAAGGCTCTGGGGAGGTCCCAGAAGTGTGAGCCAGCTCAGGTGTGAGCTCTGCCAAGTGAGAGACCTTGGGGTAGGGCTGCAAGCCAGCAGCAATTAATGTAGCTCTTGTTTTAATGACTGCCACTAATTGCAAAGCTCAGACTCAGCACCTGCCTGCCCCTGCAGCCCTGCAGGTGAGCCAGGGATGCTCGCTGGGAGAGGCAAGGAGAGGCAGCAGGATTCCAGCCTTGCCCTGCTCCCAAGGTGACACTGAGTCATTGCTCCCTTTGTACAGCCCCAACAGCCAGGGCTGATGCAGAGCATCCCTCCAGCCCCTCCAGGCTGCACTCCTGCAGTGGAGAGGCAGCAGGACTTAGAACCATAGAACTGTGGAACCATCCTGTTTAGAGGAGACCTTTAGAAGGTCAGGGGCTGGAAGGGACCTCCACAGCTCAGCCAGTCCAATCCCCTGCCAGAGCAGGGTCACCTGCACCAGATCCCACAGGAACACATCCAGGTGGGTCCTGAACATCTCCAGAGGGGGAGACTCCACAGCCCCCCTGGGCAGCCTGCTCCAGGGCTCTGGCACCCTCACAGGGAAAAATTCCTCCTCCTGTTCCCATGCAGCTTCCTCTGCCTCAGCTTCCACCACTGCCCTGTGCTGCCCTTGGGCACCACCCAGCAGAGCCTGGCTCCAGCCTCCTGGCACTCACCTGCACATCTTTAGAACCATGCATGAGGGCAGCCCTCAGGCTCCTCCTCTGCAAGCTTCAGCCCCAGCTCCTCAGGCTCTGCTCCTCAGGAAGATGTTCACTGCCTGCAGCAGCTTTGGGGCTCTGTGCTGGACTCTCTCAGGCAGCTCCNCAGCTCAGTCCCCAACCTGTCCTGCTCCATGAGGTTGCTCTTCCCAGCTGCAGGACTCTCCCCTTGACCTTGTGGAATTCGATTCCATTTTCCCCTGCCCCACTCTCAGCCTGTCTCAGTCTCACCACTCACCAAGATCAGACACTCACCCAGAGCTCACAATTGCACCACTGCTGCTCAGCCACTACCATAAAACCATGTCCCTCAGCACAGCTCTGGAGTCCTCAGCACAAGAAGGACCTGGAGCTGATGAGGAGGGTCCAGAGAAGGCCACCAAGATGCTCAGAGGGCTGGAGAAGCTCTGCTGTGGGACAGGCTGGCAGAGTTGGAGCTGTGCAGCCTGGAGAAGAGAAGGCTGCAGGGAGAGCTGAGAGCTGCAGTTCAGTATCTGCAGGGGAGCTGCAGGCAGCTGGGGAGGGACTGCTCAGAAGGGGCTGTGGGGGCAGGCTGAGGGCAGTGGTTTGGAACTGGAGCAGGGCAGAGTTAGGTTGGGCAGCAGGAGGGAGCTCTGCACAGTGAGGGTGGGGAGAGACTGGTGCAGGGAGGTGGTTGAGGCCTCATCCCTGGAGACATTCCAGATCAGCCTGGATGTGTCCCTGGGCAGCCTGCTCTAGCTAGAGGTGTCCCTGCTGCCTGCAGGGGTTTGGATGAGGTGACCTGCAAGGGTCCCTTCCAACCTGATCCATCCCATGAGGCTGTGGTGCATCTCTTTGGATGCCTCAGGAAGGCTGCTCCTCGTCGTAGGGCAGTTGCAGCTGTGGAAGGTCACAGCTGGTGTGGCTTGTGCTGGCCACAGCTCTCCTGACTTGTTCATGTCACAGATCAAAGAAGCTGCAAGAACTTCCCTCTCAGGTGGGTGCAGGAGGATGACAGAGAGGGAGCTTTGCTGCCTCTACTCACTGAATCATAGAACCATGGAGCTGCTGAGGCTGGAAGAGACCTCTGAGGTCATTCAGACCAAGCACCCACCCAGAGCTCACAACCCCACACTGCTGCTGAGCCACTGCCACTAACCCACAGCCCTCAGCACCACATCCAGGCAGCTGGGAAACCCCTCCAGGGGTGGGCACTCCACCACCTGCCTGGGCAGCCTGGCACAATGCCTGAGAACTCTGTTGGGAAGAGATTGCTCCTAACCTCCAACCTGAACCTCAGCTGAAGACAGCAAAGATGGGAGAGGAAAGCTTTTGCCGAGCCCTTCTGCTGTGCCTGCTCCTGGCCTGAGCCCTGCTGGGGCTGCAGCTCCTCCCTGCAGCTTGCTGCCTCCTCTGCAGCTGGTGCTGCTCTGGCAGGGCTGCTGCTGCACAGGCAGGGCTGCTGTTACACTGGCAGGGCTGCTGTTACACTGGCAGGGCTGCTGTGCTGGCAAGGCTGGTGCTGCACTGGCAAGGCTGCTGCTGCACTGGCAGGGCTGGTGCTGCACTGGCAAGGCTGCTGTTACACTGGCAGGGCTGGTGCTGCACAGGCAGGGTTGCTGTGCTGGCAGGGCTGGTGCTGCACTGGCAGGGCTGCTGTTACACTGGCAGGGCTGGTGCTGCACAGGCAGGGTTGCTGTGCTGGCAGGGCTGGTGCTGCACTGGCAGGGCTGCTGTTACACTGGCAGGGCTGGTGCTGCACAGGCAGGGTTGCTGTGCTGGCAGGGCTGGTGCTGCACTGGCAGGGCTGCTGTTACACTGGCAGGGCTGGTGCTGCACAGGCAGGGTTGCTGTGCTGGCAGGGCTGGTGCTGCACTGGCAGGGCTGCTGTTACACTGGCAGGGCTGGTGCTGCACTGGCAGGGTTGCTGTGCTGGCAGGGCTGGTGCTGCACTGGCAGGGCTGCTGTGCTGGCAGGGCTGGTGCTGCACTGGCAGGGTTGCTGTGCTGGCAGGGCTGCCGCTGCACAGGCAGGGCTGCTGTTACACTGGCAGGGCTGGTGCTGCGCTGGCAGGGCTGGTGCTGCACTGGCAGGGCTGCTGTGCTGGCAGGGCTGGTGCTGCACTGGCAGGGTTGCTGTGCTGGCAGGGCTGGTGCTGCACTGGCAAGGCTGCTGTTACACTGGCAGGGCTGGTGCTGCACTGGCAGGGCTGCTGTGCTGGCAGGGCTGGTGCTGCACTGGCAGGGCTGCTGTGCTGGCAGGGTGAGCCCCAGGGGTGAGCCCTGGGCTTCTGAGGCCGTCAGAGAGGTGCAGGAGCAGGGCTGGGCGTGCGCAGGGGATTTATTTAGAGCCTCCCTGCTCTCACCTGTCTGCTCAGTCACAACAGTCCCAGACGCTGCCTTCCCTCCCCCGGCTTCCATATGCTAATGCTTCCCTCTCACCTGCCAGGGGCTGCTCATAGGCTGCTTCTCGGCAGGCTGAGAGACAGCCTTTCAGCTTCCTCCTGCTGCAGGACAGGGAGGCACCTGCCAGGGCACCAAAGCACTGGGGGCCCTGGGGGTCTGGCTTCCAGCCCGGGCTGCTCTGGCCCTAGCAGCCTCTGCCCCATGCTGCTGGGCTGGGCTGAGGCCAAGAACAGACCACAGCTAGCTCCACAAGGTCCTTCACCTCCCCAGCACTCTGCTCCCTGCAGGACCTTCTCTCCTGTCCCCAGCCTGGCAGGTGAGCTGTGCCCATTCCCAAAGGGAGAGAGCTGCCTGCCTGTCCTGCTTGCCCAGCACAGGGCAAGATGTGAGGGGAGAGGGAAGAGGTCCCTCAGGACAGAGATCTGCAGGCACAAGTGCAGCTGGTGGCAGTGCCTGGCTTGCCACTGGTGGAAGCTGGTGGAGACTGCCTGTGCCTAAGAGCTGGGTGCCCAGCTGGGCTGTCACCAGTGTCTGCTTCTGGGCAGCCTCTGGGCAGGCTGCTCTGCCAGCTCCCTGCCTCAGCTTCTTCAGGGCAGGGCCACAGCTCTGGTTTGTCTCAGTGCCTTTGTCTCCACTGATCTCTAAGCCAAGGCACTTCCTTAGTCCCTTTCTTTGCTACAGGGGCTCAGAATCCTTTGGATGTTTCCAAAGCCAGAAGCTTCCATTCCTCACCTCAGGATCCTGCAGGCTTCTGTGCTCCTGTGGCACTTCCCCTCCTTCCCCTCCTCTCAGTAACTGTGAGGCACAGTGCCCTGGCCCAGGACCTGCAGCATGCTGGAGATGTGCTGGGCATGATCACCCCTCAGTGCTGCAGCCAGGAGCTGTGCCTACTGCAGTCCCCGGGGATGGGGGGTGCTGAGGACTGGGGAGGGCTGGAGCTGCTCTGCGTGGGGACAGGCTGAGAGAGTTGGGGCTGTGCAGTCTGCAGAGGACAAGGCTCCAAGGAGACCTCGTTGTGGCCTTGCAGTGTCTGAAAGAGTCTATGGGAGAGCTGGGGAAGGGCTTTTGAAGGTGCCAGGTAGTGACAGGACTGGGGGGAATGGATCCAAGCTAGAGGAGGAGACATTGGGGTTAGACCTTAGGAAGAAGTTCTTCAGCATGAGGGTGCTGAGAGCCTGGCACAGGTTGCCCAGGGAGGTGATGGAAGCCTCATCCCTGGAGGTCTTTAGGCCAGGCTGGATGTGGCTGAGGGCAACCTGATCTGGTGGGAGGTGTCCCTGCCCACGGCGGGGGGGGTTGGAGCTGGATGGTCCTTGGGGTCCCTCCCAGCCCTGCCAGTTCTGTCATTCTGTGACTCTGCCCTCCCTGGGCACCCCTGGCACGGAGTTACTTTCCTCACTGGATCCTCCTGGTGCTCAGCACCTCCCTCTCTTCGGGGCCCTTTCCCGGCTCCTTTCCCAAGCATCCTGCCTCCTCCCTTTCATCTTATGCATGGATTTCTTTATTTAACTCCAAAAGAGATGTTTCCATAGGAACTTGGTGAGAGGCTGCTCCTGACCTCGTTATTTGCTGAGTGAAAGGAACTTTATTTTGGGCTGTTTGTGTTCGCTGTCAGCTTTTGGCTGGAGCAATTCGCCTGCCGCTGTACAGAGCGCTCCGCAGCTCGCTCTCGGAGCCACCCAGCCCGCGGCTAATTTCCCCTGCATTGTGCGCAAATTGAGCTGAAAGCGGAGCTGCTCCCCCCCGCTGCTGCTCGATATTCATCAGCTCCTCATTCCTGCGCCGGAGCAAACCCTGCCCCCGGCCCCGGCCGCGCCGGCCCCTGCGGCTGCTGCCCGCCGGGCACTGCCCTCACCTGCTGCCCCGCAGCCTGTGCCTGCTGCCAGCGAGCGCTGCCTGCCCAGCAGCCTTGCACCAGTGCCACCAGCATGCCACCGGTTCCAACAACCTTGCATGAGTGCCACCAGCCTTGCACCAGTGCCACCAGCCTTCCACCAGTGCCACCAGCATGCCACCAGCCTTGCACCAGTGCCAACAACCTTGCATGAGTGCCACCAGCCTTGCACCAGTGCCACCAGCATGCCATCAGTGCCCACAACCTTGCACCAGTGCCACCAGCCTTGCACCAGTGCAAACAACCTCACATGAGTGCCACCAGCCTTGCATGAGTGCCACCAGCCTTACATGAGTGCCACCAGCCTTGCACCAGTGCCAACAACCTCACATGAGTGCCATCAGCCTTGCACCAGTGCAAATAACCCTGCATGAGTGCCACCAGCCTTACATGGGTGCCACCAGCCTTGCACCAGTGCCTCAGCCTTTCTTGAGTGCCACTAACCTTCCACCAGGGCCACCAGCCTTGCACCAGTGCCACCAGCTTTGCATGAGTGCCAAAGGCCATGAACCAGTGCCAACAGCCTTCCATCAGTGCTATCAGCTTTGCTGAGTGCCACCAGCCTTACACCAGTGCCACCAGCATTCCACCAGTGCAAATAACCTTGCACCAGTGCCAACAACCTTGAATGAGTGCCACCAGCCTTGCACCAGTGCCAACATCTTTGCATGAGTAGTGCCAGCCTTGTGTGAGTGCCAACAGCCTTGCATGAGTGCCACGAGCCTTGCACTAGTGCTGACAGCCTTCCACCAGTGCCACCAGCCTTACATGAGTGCCACCAGCCCTGCACCAGCGCCTCAGCCTTGCATGAGTACAACCAGCCTTGCACCAGCACCAGCAGCCTTTCTTGAGTGCCACTAACCTTGCACCAGTGCCACCAGCTTTGCATGAGTGCCACCGGCCATGCACCAGTGCCAACAGCTTCCACCAGTGCCAACAGCCTTTCATCGGTGCCACCAGCTTTGCTGAGTGCCAACAGCCTTGCACCAGTGCCAATGATGTTGCATGAGTGCCACCAGCATTCCACCAATGCCACCAACCTTCCACCAACACCACCAGCCTTGTACCACCCAGCCAACTCCCCAGCAGCTGGTGCGCTGCTTGGCACCACTGTGTCTGAAGAGAGAGGGCAGGAGGCTGCCCAGCCATGGAATCCTGGAATGGGTTGGGTTGGAAGGGACCTTAAAGCTCATCCAGTGCCAACTCCCCTGCCATGGGCAGGGACAGCTCCAATCAGCACAGGCTGCTCAAGGCTTCATCCAGGCTGGCCTTGATCACCTCCAGTGAAGTGGCATCCACCATCAGTGCATAAGGGGAGAGCAACTGATGGCATCTACCTGGAGTGGTGTAAAGAGGTTGGCACTGTCCTGCAGGGCACCCTGGTCACTGCATTGGTCAAACATGGGCCTGAGGGGTGGGGCACTGCTGGGTAAGGGCCTGGCTGCAGGGCTGCACTCAGGGAGCTGTGCTCATGGCTCAGTGTCCCAGTGCAGAACAGTGCCAAGTGCAGGGTTGGCACTGCACCTGTGCTCTTCAACATCTCTGCAAGTGGCATGGGCAGTGGCACTGAGGCACCCTCAGCAGGTCTGTGGATGGCACCAAGCTGTGTGGCCCAGCTGGCACCACAGGAGGGAAGGGCTCCATGCACAGGGACCTGGACAGGCTGCAGAGCTGTGCCCAAGCCAAGCTCCTGCAGTTCAGCAAGGCCAAGGCAAGGTCCTGAAGCTGGGTCAGGGCAATGCCAAGCACAGCCCTGGGCTTGGTGAGGAGTGGCTGAGAGCAGTGCTGAGGAGAAGGCCTTGGGGGGGTCAGTTGGTGCCAGAGTGCCCAGGAGCCAGCACTGGTGGCTGGCAGCCCAGAGCCAGCTGTGTGCTGGCTGCAGCCAGAGCAGGGAGAGCAGCAGCACAGGGAGGGGATTCTGCCCCTCCAACCTGCTCTGCTCAGCCCTCACTCAGCCCCAACTCTCCCAGCCTGTCCCTACAGGGGAGGTTCTGCTGCCTCTGCTCCTCTTGGTGGCCTCCTCTGCACCTGCTGCAGCAGTCCCAGGTCTCTCTTTTTGTTACTGCAAAGTAATAATCATGAGAGGAACAGTTTCTGGCCACATCCTGAGGGTTCTGCTCCTTCTGGCTGTATGTCTGACTGGGCTCTCATCCAGACCCAGCTTGCAAGTGCAGCACCTCCTCCTGAGCTGACCCTCAGCAGCCTTTGCAGGCAGGGATGGAGCAGAGTTTGGTGTTGGCTTTGCCTTTGTCTCCAGGCTTTGTGACGCTGAAATGCACTGAGTCAGAGTGGCTGCTCTGAGGGGCTGTGCTTTGGGCTGGGCATTCACTGCTGGCACCACTGCTCTGCTGGAGCCAGCCCCTCTGCTCCTCCTGCTCCAGGGGGAAGGTGCCCATGGAGTCAGCACGGGAGGGGTTGGAGGGAACCTCCAGAGATCATTGCATCCAACTGCCCTGGCAGAGCTGGGGCACCCAGGGCAGGTCACACAGGAACACATCCAGATGGGGCTTGAAAGTCCTCATCCAACCTGGCCTTGGACTCCTCCAGGCAGGAGGCAGCCACAGCCTCCCTGGGCAACCTGTGCCAGTCTCTGCCCACCCTCACTCTCAACAATTGCTTCCTCATCTCCACTCTCCCTCTCCTCTCTCCCAGCTCAAAGCCTTTGTCCCTCATCCTGGCACTCCCACCCCTTGGCAAAATTCCCTCTCCAGCCCTCCTGGAGCCCCTTCAGGTACTGCAAGGCTGCTCTGAGGTCCCTCTGGGTCTTGAAAGTCCCCAGCCAAGGAGACTCCACAACCTCTCTGGGCAGCCTGCTCCAGGCCTCAGCATCCTCACACCGAAGAAGTTTCTCCTCATGCTGAGCTGGAACCTCCTGGGTTCCAGTTTGTGTCCATTGGTGCTTGTCCTGTCACAGCACAGCACAGAACAGAGCCCCTCAGGTATTGGTACCCATTGCTCAGGTCCCCTCCCCTCAGTGGCAGATCCTCTGCTGCTGTCTCTTCTCCATCTCTCCAGTGGAGCCTGACACTGGGGCTGACAGAACTGGGACCTGCCCTTGCCTCCTCTAGCAGAGCAGGCAGGGCTGCAGAGCTCCAAGACCCCAGGCCACCTGGGACCTTTCCACCTCTGCCAGGGCCCTGTGCTCAGTGCCCTGTGCTGCCAGCTCTGCTGCCCTGCCTGCTGCTCAGCACCACCCTGACTTGATGTTAGGTGGCAGAATGAGGCAAGGGCTGTGTCCTGCAGGGCCTCAGCTTCCTGGGAAAACTCAGTTCTCTGGGAAAACCCCAAAGGGGGAAGGAAGCTCACAGTATGAGGGGAAAGGACAGGATGCTCCACAGGGACATAGGAACACTGCCAGAGTAGGTAGGGATGTAGCAAGGAAAGCAAAGCCCTCTGAGATGACATCTGGGAGAGAACCACAGGATCACAGAGTGCCAGGTTGGAAGCCACCCCAAGGGTGGGCAAGAAGCTGGACAGGAGCCAGCAATGGGCACTGGCAACACAGAAAGCCAAGGACAGCCTGGGCTGCATCCAGAGCTGGAGAGAGGAGATCCTGCCCCTCTGCTCTGCTCTGCTCTGCTCTACTGAGACCTCAGCTGCAGGGCTGGGACAGCTCTGGGGATGCCAACACAAGAGAGACCTGGAGCTGATGGGGAGGCTGCAGAGGAGGCCATGAAGATGATCAGAGGTTGGAGCAGCTCTGCTGAGGGGACAGGCTGGGGGAGCTGGGGGTGTGCAGCCTGCAGAGGAGAAGGCTCTGGGAGACCTCAGAGCTGCTGCCAGTGCCTGAAGGGGCTGCAAGCAGGCTGCAGAGAGGCTGTGCCCAAAGGGCTGCAGGGACAGGACAAGGGCAATGGCTGCAAAGCAGAGCAGAGCAGATGGAGATTGGCTGTGAGGAACAAGTTCTGCACCAGGAGGCTGCTGCAGCACTGCAACAGGTTGCCCAGGGAGGTGCTTGAGGCCCAGCCCTGGAGATGTTCCAGGTGAGGCTGGACAGGGCTGTGGGCAACCTGCTCTAGTGGAGGATGTCCCTGCTGAGTGCAGGGGCTTGGCCTGGATGAGCTCTGGAGGTCCCTTCTGGCCCAGCCCATTCCATGGGTCCATCATTCCATGATAATCCAGCCTTTTGAGGAGCACCAGCCAGGCAATGCAGCTTGCTCCACCAGGTCCCACAGCCTCTCTCAGCCCCGAGGTGAGCCTTGCCCCCAGCGGCACAGGAAAGCCTTCGGCGGCAGCAGAGAGCACAGCTCCTGCTGCTCCACACCGCCTGGGGCTGCTGCCGGACCCCTGGCAGCTGCCAACTGGGCCACATCTCCCCATCACAGCATCCCAGATCCCAGGATGTCAGGGGCTGGAAGGGGCCTCTGGAGAGCTGCCAGCCCAGCCCCTGCCAGAGCAGGAGCAGCGAATCCAGCACAGGGCACTCAGGAACACATCCAGACAGGGCTGGAAAGGCTCCAGAGAAGGAGACTCCACAACCTCTCTGGGCAGCCTGTGCCAGGGCTCTGGGACCCTTCCAGCCAAGAAGTTCTCCCCCATGTTGAGCTGCACCTTCCTGTGCTGCAGTTTCCATCCCTTGCCCTTGTCCTGTGGCAGGGCACAAGTGAGCAGAGTTTGTCCCCCTCCCTCCTGACCCCCACTCAGCTATTTATAGACCCCCTCTCAGCTCAGATCCCCTCTCAGCCTTCCCTTCAGCAGACCAAACAGCCCCAGGGCCCTCAGCCTCTCCTCACAGGGCACTGCTCCAGCCCCTTCAGCATCTTCATAGCCCCATGCTGGCACAATTGGCATTCTCCAGCAGCTGCCCAGAGCCAAGCCTGGCACCTCCCAGTGCCCATCACTGCTCCAGATGGGTTGCTGACCAAGAACATCCTTTTCATTGCTCCAGCCTCGCAGTGCTGACCCTTCCCGAGGCTTCTCCCAGCCTGCTGCCTGTCTTGGCAGAGCCTCACCAAACTCTCCTGGATGGATCACGACCTCTGAAGCACCTCTGAGCTGAAGACACTGGAGAACCCCTCCCCCCCCCGCCCTGGTGGAGATGCTTTAGCCTCACAACCATGTGCTCACCTTCCCCAAGGGCATCTCCCAGATGCTGCAGAGACAACTGGGGCATGGCTTGATTCAAGGAGGGCAGTTGGCAGAGGCAGCAGAACACATTTCCTCGCAGATCAAGTGATGGCAGTGCTCCAGCTCTGCCTGCCAGCAGCCACTGGGGCAGGCACTGCACTTACCTCCTCTCCCTGACCAGGACAGGGCACTGCATTGACCTCCTCCCTCTGACCAGGGCATTTACCTACTCTCTGTGACCAGGGCAGGGCACTGCATTGACCTCCTCCCTCTCTTAGCAGAAATGTCTCTCACAGAGTCACAGAACTGTCAGGGCTGTAAGAGACCCCAAGGACCATCCAGCTCCAACCCCTGCCATGGGCAGGGACACCTCAAACTAGAGCAGGCTGCCCAGAGCCACGTCCAGCCTGGTGCTGTCCCTCTCAGGCTTCCCTGCCGCTGCCAGGGTGCTCACTGCCCTTCCAGAGCGCTCATGTTGCTCTGAGCTGGGGTCCTCTGCTGTAGCAAGCAGACCTCCTGCTCCTTGAGCCAGCTTGCCTGGCTTCCTTTGCTAAGGGGCTCCTGCTTGCTTTGGGCTCACTTCTGTGTCCTGGTGCCTCTCTGAGCTTTATTCCCCACCTCTGAACTGTTTGGGGCCAGTTCTGTGTCCTCCTGGTGCCTCTCTGAGCTTTCTCCCCACCTCTGAACTGCTTGGGGTCACTTCTGTGTCCTCTTGGTGCCTCTCTGAGCTTTATTCCCCACTTCTGAACTGTTTGGGGTCACTTCCGTGTCTTCCTGGTGGCTCTCTGAGCTTTATTCCCCAACTCTGAACTGTTTGGGGTCACTTCTATGTCCTCCTGGTGCCTTTCTGAGCTTTATTCCCCACCTCTGAGTTGCTCCAAGGCCTCAGCACCCAGCAGAGCTCCCCTGGTCCTGGCAGTATTGTCTCTTTAGACCCTCAGCAGATCTCTTCTGTGCCTCTGGTTGGTTTCTTCATTCAAAGGCACTGCTCATCTGCTCAGCTTTGGAGCAGAATGTGGACCCCCCCCCAGCTCCTGAAATCCCTGGTGAGAGCTCCTCTGCCTGACTCCCCTGACAGCACTGCAGGCACCAGGTGCCTCAGAGCAGGCTGTTGTAAGAGCTGAGGCTGTCTTGGCACAGCCTCCTCTCCAGTTCACCCACAGCTTGCAGAGAAGTGAGGCCTTTGAGCCACCTCTGTCACACTGCCACCTTCCCAAGCAGCTGTGCTCTGTGCAGGGGGCTCAGCAGCTCTGTGCTGGCCTCCAGGGTCTCATTCCAGTCTGTGCTCCCTGAGATCAACCTCCTAGAATCAGAGAAGCACAGAAAGGTTTGGCTTGGGAGAGATCTTAAAGATCATCTAGCTCCAACCTCCCTGCCATGGGCAGTCACCTCCCAGGTTGCTCAAGGTCCCCTCCAACCTGACCTTCATCACCTCCAGGGATGGGACATCCACAGCTCTTCCCTCTGACAAGCAGTGCCATGGAAAGGACAAGGGCTGGTGGGGACAGGTTGCTGCTGGGGACATTGCCACTGCAGTGCAGAAGGAAATGTTTCCCATCAGCACAGTCAGGCACTGGAATCACCTCCCAGGGGCAGCAGTGCAGTGCCCTGCACTGGGCAGTTTGGAGGCTCAGCTTGGCAGGGTGCTGGGGCAGCTCCTGGCAGCTGGAGAGCTTGGGGCAGCTGATCACACAGTCACAGAAGGATTTGAGCTGGAAGGTACCTCCCAGGCTCATCCAGGCCAAGCCCCTGCACTCAGCAGGGACATCCTCCACTAGAGCAGGTTGCCCACAGCCCTGTCCAGCCTCACCTGTAATATCTCCAGAGCTGAGCCTCAAGCACCTCCCTGGGCAACCTGTGCAGTGCTGCAGCAGCCTCCTGGTGCAGAACTTGTTCCTCACAGCCAATCTCCATCTGCTCTGCTCTGCTCTGCAGCCATTGCCCTCATCCTGTCCCTGCAGCCCTTTGGGCACAGCCTCTCTGCAGCCTGCTTGCAGCCCCTTCAGGCACTGGCAGCAGCTCTGAGGTCTCCCAGAGCCTCCTCCTCTCCAGGCTGCACACCCCCAGCTCCCCCAGCCTGTCCCCTCAGCAGAGCTTCTCCAACCCCCTGAGCATTCAGTTGCCAAAGCAGTCCAAGAGGCCAGGAGAGAGCCCAGGCCACCAGTCCTGGGCTCTGGGCACTGCCAGTATGTGGCAGACACTGTCTGAGGTGCCAGGCTGCAGCACAAGGCATCCTCAGAAGCCCCCTCGGAGAGCAGCAGAGCAGAGCTGGGTCCCTGCTGTTAGCAAGGGGCTGTCAGTTTGCTGAGGCAGCTTCAGATGAAGGATCTGTCAGCTCTGAAGGGCACCTGGCAGCAGGGTGGCCACGTGTGTGTGCCAGGAGCTGCTGTCAGAGAGGGGACGATGGGCAGTGGAGCTGCCTCAAAGAGCCACTGGGCCTCAGGCAGGGGGGACAGCAAGAGCTGGGGCTGTGTGGCAGGGACATGCTTCTGTAGCTGTCTTTGCAGTGCCCATCAGCCCTGCATGGGTGCTGCTGGGGCTGAGGGCTGGAGGAGGCTCTGTGCTCCCATCCCAGCCCGGGGAGGGCTCCTGCTCGTTCCCTCCAGCTCTTCCCCCCTCCCTGCTGGAGGTGTGGGCCCAGCACTTCTGCTGATGCTCTGATCCTAGAGCCTGGGCTGTGCCTTCTCCCCCACTTCAGTGCTGCTTTGGGCCTCTCTGCCCTTCATATCCAAACTTTAGCCTCCCCAGGGCACGAATTCCACCAGTGCAGCTTGACCCTGGAAGCTGCAAGGGAAGGCAAACCAACCAGCCCTGCTGCTTCTCGTGCTCTGAGGATAGCAGGGTCCTGTCCTGCAGGAGCCTGAGTGCTCAGCCTCAGCTGTGGTGCAACACAGAGACAGGAGAGGCCAGAGGGGAACCTGGCTGCAGGGCTGCACTCAGGGAGCTGTGCTCATGGCTCAGTGTCCCACTGCAGAACAGTGCCAAGTGCAGGGTTGGCACTGCACCTGTGCTCTTCAACATCTCTGCAAGTGGCATGGACAGTGGCACTGAGGCACCCTCAGCAGGTCTGTGGATGGCACCAAGCTGTGTGGCCCAGCTGGCACCACAGGAGGGAAGGGCTCCATGCACAGGGACCTGGACAGGCTGCAGAGCTGTGCCCAAGCCAAGCTCCTGCAGTTCAGCAAGGCCAAGGCAAGGTCCTGAAGCTGGGTCAGGGCAATGCCAAGCACAGCTCCAGGCTGGGGGAGGAGTGGCTGAGAGCAGTGCTGAGGAGAAGGCCTTGGGGGGGTCAGTTGGTGCCAGAGTGCCCAGGAGCCAGCACTGGTGGCTGGCAGCCCAGAGCCAGCTGTGTGCTGGCTGCAGCCAGAGCAGGGAGAGCAGCAGCACAGGGAGGGGATTCTGCCCCTCCAACCTGCTCTGCTCAGCCCTCACCTGCAGCACTGCCTCCAGCTCTGGGAACACAGCACAAGGAGGACCTGGAGCTGCTGGAGAGNCAGGACCAGGCTGGATGAGGCCTTGAGCAGCCTGTGCTGGTGGGAGCTGTCCCTGCCCGTGGCAGGACTTGGCACTGGCTGAGCTTTGAGGTCCCTTCCAGCCCAACCCATGCTGGATTCTGTTTCACAGCCTGGCTGGGAGCTCCTGCTCTGCTCCTGGCTCTCTTTGCAGGCAGCAGAAGCCATGGCTGGGCAGTGTGGCTTTGCCTTGCAGCTCGTCCCAGAGCCTGGGGACAGGGCAGCCACAGTCACCTCTAGCAGGCACTGCACAGCTGCCAGCACCTTCCTAGCCTGCAGGCTGGGCACTGGGCACCTTTGGTAGGAGGAGGGCAGGTGCTGCCCGGGACAGTGAGCTCCTGTGCCAGAGGCACTGAGGAAGGGAACCTTAAAGCTCTGCCTGAAGAATCTGTGGGCAGTGAAGAGTGAGAGAGAAGTGTCAGAAACCTGACAAGCCCCAAACACCTTCTGCAGCTGCCTCTCTGAGGGGTAACCTCTGGGCCCGTGCCCCATCTGAACCCCTTTATTCCCTTTGTCACCACAGTGCCCTGTGCTGAGGTCCTCAGCTGCTCCTCACACATTTGTGTGCTCAGATCCTTCCCTTTCCACGTTTTAAACCTTCTGTGTGGCAGCTTCTCTGCCTGCTCAGCTCTTGCAGGGTGAGGCAGTGAGCTCCTGGCTTGTGCTCCTGTCCTCCCTGTCCCCTCCTCTGTGCCCCCCAACACCCTGCAGGAGCAGCTCACAGCCACTGCTCAGCTTCTGATGCTTCTGATGCAATTAGCTCCCTTCCATTCTGGTTTACCCCCAGAACAAAGCCTCTTGCATGGCTGAAGCTGTGCAGACACAGAGGAGCATGGGCTGGTCTCTGCACTGCTTGAAGCTCACACCAGACAAGCAGCACCACAGCTCCCCAGAGGCCATGCCACATGGGTGCCAGGAGGTGCCTCACCCTTCCCTGCCCACCTCTCCAAGCTGGGCAGACACTTCAGTGATCAGAAGGCTGGGGGCTGGGGTGTGAGGAGAGGCTGAGAGCTGGGGTTGGGCAGCCTGGAGAAGAGAAGGCTCAGGGCAGACCTCACCCCCATGGACCAGGCCATAGAGGGAGGCTCCCAGCAGGATGGAGACTCCCTTTGGACAAGCAGTGCCATGGGAAGGACAAGGGCTGGTGGGGACAGGTTGCTGCTGGGGACATTGCCACTGCAGTGCAGAAGGAAATGTTTCCCATCAGCACAGTCAGGCACTGGAATCACCTCCCAGGGGCAGCAGTGCAGTGCCCTGCACTGGGCAGTTTGGAGGCTCAGCTTGGCAGGGTGCTGGGGCAGCTCCTGGCAGCTCTGCTGGCAGCTGGAGAGCTTGGGGCAGCTGATCCCTGGGGTCCCTTCCAGCCTGGCACTCTGGGATTCTTATTCTCTCCTGGTGTGCTTAGTCCTTGGCTCTGGGAAGTGCAGTCCTGGGCTGCACAGCAGTTGGCTGAACAAAACCTTTCTGAACTGGCTGGGACTAAGCAAAGAGCTCAGCAGCCTGCCCTGGGCATGGAGTGGCTCTGCCCTCCCCAGCAGCTCCTTTCTGTCACCTGCTCTAGAACTGAATCACAGAATTGTCAGGGCGGGAAGGGCCCTCAAGGACCATCCAGCTCCAACCCCTGCCACAGGCAGGGACACCTCACACTACATCAGACTGCCCAGAGCTTCCACCACCTCCCTGGGCAACCTGTGCCAGACTCTCACCAACCTCATTCTGAAGAACTTCTTCCTAAGGTCTAATCTCAGTCTCCCCTCCTCTAGCTTGGATCCATTCCCCCCCCTCCTGTCACTACCTGACCCCCTCAGAAGTCCTTCCCCAGCTTTCCTGCAGTCCCCTTCAGATACTGGAGGGCCACAACAAGGTCTGTTTGGAGCCTTCTCTTCTCCAGACTGCACAGCCCCAACTCTCAGCCTGTCTTCCTGCTGCAGTCTCCTTTGTCCTGCACTATGATGGCAGCCAGAAGAATGAGGAATGACAGAATTGTGCTCCCCCCTCAGCTCTTCCTGCCAGAACATAGAATCATAGAAGCATGGAACCAGTCAGGGTTGGAAGGTCCCACAAGGATCATCCAGTTCCAAACCCCCTGCCATGGGCAGGGACACCTCACACTACATCAGGCTGCCCACAGCCACATCCAGCCTGGCCTTAAGCACCTCCAAGGATGAGGCTTCCACCACCTCCCTGGGCAACCTGTGCCAGGCTCTCACCACCCTCATGCTGAAGAGCTTCTTCCTAACATCCAATCTGAACCTACCCATTTCCAGTCCTACCCAACACCCAGTCCCTCCCCAGCTTTCCTGAAGCCCCCTTCAGACACTGCAAGGCCACAATAAGGTCCCTTTGGAGCCTTCTCCTCTCCAGCCTGCACAGCCCCAACTCTCTCAGCCTGTCCCCACAGCAGAGCAGCTCCAGCCCTCTGCTCATCCTCCTGCTCTGGACACTTCCAGCACCTCCATATCCCTCTTGTCCCAGGGGCTCCAGAGCTGGGCACAGTGCTCCAGGTGGAGTCTCAGCAGAGGGTGCAGAGGGGCAGGATCCCCTCCCTTGCCCTCTGCCCACACTGCTCCTGCTGCAGCCCAGGGCTGGTTGCTCTCTGGGCTGCAAGAGGACACTGACAGCTCACATTGAGCTTCTCGTCCGCCAGCACCCCCAGGTCCCTCTGCCCAGGGCTGCTCCCAAGCCAGGCACTGCCCAGCCTGTGTTGGTGCTTGGCATTGCCCACCCCCAGAGCAGAGCCAGCTGATGGCACTGGCTGGGCAGGAGGCTGCAGCCCCGGGGAAGGCTGACAGGAAGGTGAATCAGCACCGAGATGATTCCAGGCAGACAACTGCTAGGCAAGAGCAGGACTGGAGAAAACAAGGGTACAGGAGCTGCTCTGGGGTGGGAAAACATTGCAGATGCTGCCGTGGCTCATCTGGAGTGCAGTGATGAGGCTCTCAGCTGGAGCAGGGAGCACAGCCCCCTGCAGCCTGCCGGAGGGCAGTCAGAGCCTTGGCCTTCAGCTGCCTGGGGGGGGTGATGCAGTCCCTGGTTACTACAGCCAGGGAATTCTGCCTTCTAGGCTTCCAAAACAGCTCAGGCTGGGAGCTGGGACCACAGAGGCATAGAATTGCTTAGGCTGGCAGAGCCCTCTGAGGTCATCCAGTCCAACCCTCAGCCCAGCCCCACCATGGCCACCAAAGCCTGGCCCCAAGTGCCATGGCCACAGGGTTCTGGAACACCTCCAGGCATGGGCACTCCACCACCTCCCTGGGCAGCCTGTGCCAATCCCTGACCACTCTGGCACCAAAGAAATGTTCCTCATGTCCGAACTAACCCTCCCCTGGCACAATTTCAGGCCACTGCCTCTCCTATCACCTGACCCTGGGCAGAAGAGCTCAACCTCACCTCACTGCAGCCTCCCTTCAGGGAGTTGTAAGAGGGCAACGAGGGCTGCATCTTGTCCTTCCCTCAGGAGATCATGGCCTGGTTGTGACACCCAACTGCCCCTACAGCTGAGAGAAGCAGCAGGTTGGTACTGCAGAGCTTACACCAACAGGAGCGAGGAGCAGTGGAGTGTGCCAGAGTGGGCAGGGATCAGCACAGGCTGCCAACGAAGCATCATCCCTGGAGGTGTTTAAGGCCAGGCTGGATGTGGCTCTGGCAGCCTGATCTAGACTGAAGTGTCCCTGCCCATGGCAGGGGGGTTGGAACTTCATGATCCTTGGGGACTCTTCCAGCCCTAACAGTTCTGTCATTCTGTGACTCAGTTCTAGAGCAGGTGACAGAAAGGAGCGGCTGGGGAGGGCAGAGCCACTCCGTGCTCAGGGCAGGCTGCTGAGCTCCTTCCTTAACAGCCAACTGCTGTGCAGCCCAGGACTGCACTTCCCAGAGCCACTCAGGGGCTGGCACAGGCTGCCCAGGGAGGTGGTGGAGTCCCCAGCCCTGGAGGTGTTCCAGAGCCCTGTGGCCATGGTGCTTGAGCCAGGGTTTGGGGGCTATGGTGGTGCTGGGCTGCTGTTGGAGCAGAGGAGCTGCGAGGGCTCTGCCAGCCCCAACCACTCCATGGTTGTGTGCTCAGCTGCCCAGCAGAGCTGGTGGAGAGCAGCAGGCACAGCAGCAGCTGAGCAGCAGGCACTGCTCTGCTCTTGGCTCTGCTGTGAGGCTGAAGGACTTGCAGGCCACCCCTGAGATCTGTCCTGCAGAGTGCAAGGGCAGCTCACAACCTCTCCCCGAGGCTGCAGTGCCCTGGGGCTGCACAAACACAGCCCCAGCTCTGCATCCCAGCTCAGAGGTGGGTAGGAGACAGAGGTGGGTGAGTGGTGCTGGGCTCTGCTCACAGCTAATTGAATAGAGTAGAATAGAAAAGAATCAACCAGGTTGGAAGAGACCTCCAAGATCATCCAGTCCAACCTAGCACCCAGCCCTATCCAGTCAACAATTGGAGGCAGAACAAGGGGGAATGGCCTCAAGCTGAGGCTGGGGAGGTTTGGATTGGACATCAGGAGAAGGTTTGTGACAGAGAGAGTGGTCAGGGACTGGACTGAGCTGCCCAGGGAGGTGCTGGAGGCTCCCAGCCTGGGTGTGTTTGAGGGTGGTTTGGATGTGGTGCTTGGGGCTATGGCTTAAGGTGACTCTTGTGGAGTAGGGCTCTAGGTTGGGCTTGGGGATGCTGAGAGGCTTTGTCAGCCTGGATGATTCTGTGACTGTGTGAAAGCTTTGCAGGTTTTCTTTCCCCTTTATAACCCCCCCAGGGCAGTGGCTGTGCCAGCAGGACACCAATCCAGTCTCATTTGATTCCAGCAGCTTGGAGCAGGTTAGGAAATCAAAGCACCAGCAGCAGGCACAAGGTCTGCAAGCCAGAAGGCTGGAGAGCAGCAGCGCTCGCTGCAGGGAGCCTCTCTGCTGTAAGGTGGCTCCAGCAGTGGCCAGCTCCCAGTGCTGCTGGCCACAGACAGCCTGGCCTTGGCAAGCAGCAGGCAGCAAACTCCTTCCAGGGCTCACCTGCACGTCCCTTCAGACACTGGAGCTGACACAAGGCTTGGGAGGGCTCTAGGAGAAGCAGGATGCTGGACAAGACCTTGGCCCACAAAGCCAAAGGGCTCAGGAGCGACTGCTGCTGACCCTGGGATTCAGTCCCAGATTGGCAGAATGGGTTGGGCTGGAAGGGACCTGAAAGCTCAGCCAGTGCCAACCTCCTGCCATGGCAGGGACAGCTCCCACCAGCACAGGCTGCTCAAGGCCTCATCCAGCCTGGTCCTGAGCACCTCCAGGGAGGTTGTGGAGCACAGAAACACCGAATGTGATCAAAGATCCCATTCTATGCTTCTGTGCTCCACAACCTCCCTGGGCAACCTGTGCCAGTGTCTCAGCACCCTCAACCTGTGCCAGTGTCTCTCCACCCTCAACCTGTGCCAGTCTCTCCCCACCCTCACTCTCAACAATCCCTTCCCCATCTCCACTCTCCCTCTCCCCTCTCCCAGCTCAAAGCCATTGTCCCTCAGCCTGCCACTCTCAGCCCTTCTCC
>WAAF01014125.1:0-14249 GCA_013400475.1 Tricholaema leucomelas
TCCAATGAAATTGGACAAAAAATACAGAATTACATTTAGATAGACATTACAAAGCAATTACTGCATTCCTGGCAAACCCCCTTGAATATTCCCCCATCCCAAAAAATTAGATCTACTGCTCCCCAGTGCTCCAGTCTCCGTCCCCCCCCCAATGCCTCTGCCATCCAAAGATGGAGGCCTACTGCTTACATCTTCTTCCCGATAAAGTGGCTCCCACCATACACACAGGGCAGGAGGAGCAGGAAAGGAGAACGAACTGACCTTGCTGTGAGTTTATAAAGAGGTAGCAGAGTTATGGGATTGAATAACAATCTTCTAGTCCTTAGAATTTTTTTTAACCCTAGAGTCTCAACCTGGGACATTCCACCCCTTATGCAATCCCATAATTCCTGCTTAGCACACTACTCATCAATCTAGAAACAGACTCTATACAGAGACAATAGGTTTGCTGAGATGTATAAGAACAAGAACATAAATATAGATAACAGAGTCTCTCTGTCTCTGGGGCTGCAGGAACTTCTCTCTAACCTAACCTGCCATCTGTGTGACTAATCCTTCTGCTTCCCAACCCCTCTGGCCAACCCTCCAAACTACCTTGAGCACAAGGCAAAGTCTAGGGTAAGGTAGAGGGGTGGAAGGTGGAAGGGTGGTTGGGAGCCCCTCCTGGGGCCTCTGGTTTCTGGGAGGGTTGTTGTGTTTCTGCATTACTTTTCAGCTTGTCTATTTCTGCATATATTGTAAATGCCTGCTTGTGTATTGTGTTAAGCTGTAAATATAAAGCTTCATTCAATTTTCCAGAGCCACTGAGTCTAGTCTGGGTGATTTTCTGAAGTGTGTGGAGGGCAGATAACACCCAAACCATCACACCAGCACAGGTAAAAGGTAATTTCCTCTGCTAGGAATGCTTCTAGTAGTGGATGAGCAGAGCCATAAAAAAATTGTAATGGGAAAGGGACTTCTGGGGAGTGACTAATCCAACATCCTGCTCCAAGTGAATTCAGGCTGCTCAGAGCCTTTTCAGTGAAATGCCTATTTTTGTATCTCCAAAGATGGAGATGTCACAGCCTTTCTGGGTATCCTGTTCCTGTATTTAATTCTCCCTGTGGAGAATTTTTTTCATATGTCCAACTGAAACGGCCCTTGCACTGACTCGTGACTGTAATCTCTTGTCCTGCCTTCTGTACCTTGTTTGAAAAGAGTCTGGCTTTGCTGGCTTTGAAACTTCACTTCGTGGAGTAGAAGGCTGAAGTGAGACTTTCCTGCAGCCTTTTATGTGCCTCTGGTGGAACAAACCTTGTTCCCTTGGTGCCTCCACGTACGTCATACGCATTGAGTCTTGAAATGTAGTTAGGGATGCATAGAATGACTACAAGGTTGCCAGTGTCCTCAGTAACACAAAGGCTAAGACAGGCTAAAAAGAGTGTTCATTTTGATGGAGTGTTATGAAATACTCTTGCCTGTGTGCTTTTAATGTGCAATGTTTCCTTCAGAGTTCTTGATGTCAACGCCAACAGGCTATTAATTTTGCAGGAGAGAGTACAACATCTGAGGTCCAGACAGATAGCTTTGTTTTCATTTTACTTCTCTGTCTGTCCCCTACTTGTTGCATCTAGTCCCTCTCAGGTAATAATAAACTTGTTTACTTATGTGTCTTCTCTTGGCAGTGTCTAGCACTGCTTTTTTTTGTTTAATGAGTAATAAGTTTGTCACAAAACATGAGCACAAGGGGTATTTTATGCATCAGGAATGACTTTAATGACCAGGTTTTGAGAAAACAATGCAGTTCTGTAAGTCTAACTTAGCAGAATATTCAGTAGCATGCTTTGCAAGCAGATTGAGGGGCTTAGCCTGTGGAGTGGTGGAATGGGTGATTGCTGAATCGCTGCTGGAGCAGCTCTGCTATGAGGACAGACTGAAAGAGTTGGGGCTGTTCAGTCTGGAGAAGAGGAGGCTCTCAGGTGATCTTCTTGTGGCCTTCCAGTATCTGAAGGGGGCCTATAAAAAAGCTGGGGAGGGGCTTTTTAGGCTATCAGGGAGTGACAGGACTAGGGGTAATAGAGCAAAGCTGGAGGTGTGTAGGTTCAGCCTGAATGTGAGGAGGAAGTTCTTCACTGTGAGAGGCTGGAATGGATTGCCCAGGGAGGTGGTTGAGGCCCCATGGCTGGAGGTGTTTAAGGCCAGGCTGGATGAGGCTGTGGCCAGCCTGATCTAGGGTAGGGTGTCCCTGCCCATGGCAGGGGGGTTGGAACTGGATGAGCCTTGTGGTCCCTTCCAACCCTGATTGATTCTATGACTCTCTGCTAGTAAAATGGAAGGCAGAATGACTGCACTTTAAGCCCAGCAGAGGAAAAGGCCATCTTAATTCTCTATTGCAAAAAAAAACCCAAAAAGTCTTTGCTCAAAATATCTGGCTTACCTACAAAATTCCAAGCATGTTGTAATGTATGTTGATAGGATGGTGCCTGAGAGCATCCATCTCTCTATTGCTTTAGTGCTTTTTGCAGAGAGTTGGGAAAAGCTTTTCCAACATGTTTCCATGCAGGCTCTAGACCATGGTAGCTCAACTTTTCTACCTATTTTCCCTGCTCCTTAAAAAAAAAAAAAAAAAAAAAAAAGAAGTTTGTTTCATACATGGCTTTTTAAAAGCTACTTGGCATAGGGAATGTGCAATAACTGGATTTGGGGTTGTTCAAATAGGTCAGATGGCTTAATTATTTACCCATGTGTCTGTTTGGTTACGACATCAAACCCAGTTCTTGCTCCTGATCTGGTGTGCCTTGCATAGTGACTTTCAAGATACAGCAAGTTCAGTGCATAGAGCTAGTGGTGGTTTTTGTTCTGCAAAGAGCATTTTTTTTGGTTGCTCCTACATCCTCATGGACACCAGAATCATCCTCCGTGCACCCATGCCAAGGGAACTATTTTCTCTAATGCCAGCTGTGAACTCTGCCCTTGGTGATTTAGATTTGTGAACGGTAAGTGTTACTCAAGGAATCAGACAAAATGGCTCTTTAATAATGGCAATCCTTCTAGTTTTGCTGAGGATCTTTCTAAGACACTGACTTAAGGGGACTGAAACGTTTGCAGTCTCTCCCAGGAGAGTGTCGTATGAAAATAATGGAGATCTGTTTCATTTCTGTCTCTGGTACAGACCTAATGCAATGCTGATAAATTAGATCTAAATAATGTGTCCTTGAATTTGAATCTTGCTTTTAAAACATTTCTTCAGAGAGGGAGATGCTGGAATGGGAATTCAGTTTCTGTAGGAGTTAAAGGAATGGTGCTTAAGATGTGAGGATATTATTATACCAGGATGGAAGAAATTTATTAGCCTCTTGCACTACTTATGTAAACCTTGGCTTAAATGTGGTCGTGCTTCCTTCTGAGGTATTTGTGTTAGTGGAGTTTGTTTTCTCTAGTCCTAAATCTCAAGAACTTGTTTCCTGAATCTGAAATCCTTTTAACTTCAATCCTTACAATTTCACAGTTCAACACTCAGACTTTAGGACTTTATGAGCAATACTGGGTAACTTCAGCAGCTTTGCTTTATTTGTGAGGCTGTGGACTTTTCTAAACTCTTCAGGTATAAATGTGAATGTGATACCATGTAGATCCATAGCCTACTGTGGCTAAACTGTTTCTGTGACCCAAGCTAATTATCATCAGGCATTGCTGCTATTTTTTTCACTGTATTGCAGTCTGCTGAAGACCATGAGTACAGTTTTCTTGAACCTCTCCTGTAAATCAATCATGAGCTGTCTGTTTTTCAGGAAGGCTGTGTGGACTTGTCATACTTGCACGCACTCCTCCCTCCTGAACAAACTTCACTCTTGCTTCTCCTAACTTCTGTGTATGTTTCTGAATGCTGTGTGTTGTTCTTTGAGAGAACAGAGCCTGTCTGGATGTGTTCCTCTGTGATCTGTGTTAGTATTGTCCTGCTCTGGCAGTGGGGTTGGACTCGATGATCTCCTTGGGTGCCTTCCAACCCCTAACATCCTGTGATCCTGTGATCCCTTCTGCTAAAGAGGCATTATCCTGCATACCACTCTACTGGGTTACCTCTCCAGAAAGACACAGCAAAGCTCAGCTGCCTTCAGTTCATAAAACAGTGTGGTACCAGCTCTGTGTTCTCTCTGCTTCTGCAGCATACATGCATGTATTTTCCAATTGTCTGAGGGAAACTACACAACCAGTTGCATGCTGCAAAAGCTATCCAGGTATCATAGCAGCACACCCTAGCTGGCCAGAATTCAGATGTTGTTGTAATGCTTTTCAGGTTCTTCTCTCAGAAGTGTTTGAGCTTACCCTGCCACTGTGTGTGTGTGCCCTTTGTAGGAAAAGTAAGTAGAGGGATGAGTTTGCACAGGCAGCTCTTGCAGGACATTCCAGATGCTCCTGTACACCTTGAATACATTCAGGCTTGGAGACTGCAAACAGTACACAGCTTTATCTGCACAGAAACTTTAAATGCATTTTGAATTCCATGTGCTCCTCGAGCCCGTTCAGTAACCACTGTAAATGGTCTTAAAACAATTTCTTATTTACATCATTTGCTGCTTAAAAATCATTTGGTGTACTCATTTATAATCTGGAAATGTCTCTGAGGCTGCCAGTGCTTTTTTCAGTGAAAATTGGATGATGCTTGGTTTCTCTTAGTAGAGGAGACTGTGAAGCATCTGGCTGGGGCAAATGAAGTGTGTAGATTGTGTGAGGGGCGAGGTCAGAGCCTCCTGCTTTGGCTGCATCCAAGTTCCAGTGCAACAACTGCTAGACATAAACAGCTGCTGAGATATCTCATTTTCCTGTTTCCCACAAAGGAAAAAACAGCAGCTGGGGCTGAAGTGCCTGGGTTGATTTAAATGAGTTCCTGGTTCTTTCTACAGATCTCTTCATCATCAGAGTGCAAAGAGAGAAGGAAGGACAGACCCTAAACTATCCATTTTATTAACATTTCTTACAGTTTTTGTTAATTCTTCTACCCTCAGTCCTGGCCCTAGAGGAGGAAAAAAAATGTGTCAATGCCCAAAGCTGGCATTCTAGAAATGCCATCTGGCTGAAAACTTCTGGGACACGGAGGTTGCTGAAACTTCAGCAGATCTGGGTTTGACTCTCCTCATCTTGCTTTCATAGAAACATAGAATTTCAGGGGCTGGAAGGGACCTTGAAAGATACAATCATAGAATCAACCAGGTTGGAAGAGATGTCCAAGATCATCCATCCCAACCTAGCACCAAACCCTGTTCAATCAACTGGACCATGGCACTAAGTGCCTCATCCAGGCTTTTCTTGAACACCTCCAGGGACAGTGACTCCACCACCTCCCTGGGCAGCCCATTCCAATGCCAATCACTCCCTCTGTCAAGAACTTCTGGTCCAGCCCCGCTGCCAGAGCAGGATCACCCAGAGCAGCTCACACTGGAACATATCCAGACGGTTCTTGAGTATCTCCGGAGAGGAAGACTCCACAACCTCCCTGGGCAGCTGGTTCCAGTACTCTGCCACCCTCACCTTTGTCACATGGAACCTCCTATGCCTCAGTTTCCACCCATTGCCCCTTGTCCTGTCACTGGGCATCACCCAGAAGAGGCTGGCTCCATCCTCCTGTGCATATCTTTATGGTTATGTGAGACAAAAAAAAAAATGTAAGAATATTTTGATATGTCTGAAATGTTTCTTCTCTTACATGACTTAGACCTAAATCATGCAGAGTATTTACTGTGGGCAAATTAAGGTCTCTTTTTGGATAGTTGATTTAGGTGGAAAAAAGGATGGAGGAGTAGTCGAGATGAGGATGGACAGTGGCAAGGAAATTGTAAACATCCTGATCTTATGAAATCACTTAAACTCAGATTTGCATTTTTTTACTTACAATGCCTCTGCATAGAGGTGCTCTGTCCAGGGACCTCTCACTGATGAAGATGCTTTGCTTACCATTACATCCATTACATGTCATTATGTGACACCAAGCTAGGAGGAGGTATTGATCTGTTGGAGGGTAGGAGAGCCCTGCAGAGGGACCTGGACAGGCTGGATGGGTGGGCAGAGGCCAATGGGATGAGCTTTAACAAGGCCAAGTGCAAGGCTCTACACTTTGGCCACAACAACCCCAAGCAGCGCTACAGGCTGGGGACAGAGTATCTGGAGAGCAGCCAGGCAGAGAGGGACCTGGGGGTGCTGGTAGAGAGTAGCTGAAGATGAGCCAGCAGTGTGCCCAGGTGGCCAGGAGAGAAAATGGCATCTTAGCCTGTACCAGGAACAGTGTGGCCAGTAGGACAAGGGAGGTTATTCTTCCCCTGTACTCAGCACTGGTCAGGACACACCTTGAGTGCTATGTCCAGTTCTGGGCTCCTCAATTCAAGAGAGATGTTGAGATACTGGAACGTGTCCATAGAAGGACAATGAAACTGGTGAGAGGCCTGGAACAAAGCCCTTTGAGGAGAGGCTGAGGGAGCTGGGGGTGTTTAGCCTGAAGAAGGGGAGGCTCAGGGCAGANACTGGATGATCTTGGAGGTCTCTTCCAACCTGGTTAGTTGATTCTATAATTCTATGATTCTATGATTCTTCCTTCTCTCTGGAGAGGGGTGAGCAGTGGAGCTCTGGTTTTGCAAGGTAAATGAGATGTGTGTGTGTGTGTGTGTGGCTGATGAAGGGCAGGCTGAAGGAGTACATCTCTAGGTGTGAACAGGAGGTGGTGACTTTTTTATTTAAAACAATTGCTTTCTCACAGCACTCACCCCAGAGCTGTGGACCACAAGGTAATTTGGCCTCTGACACTGAACAGCTTTAACTTCATGGTAATGAGTTACTTTAGTTAAGGTCCCAATTGTTTCAGGTTCCAAGTGATTGCATTTTGTCACTGTCATTTTTGAGGGGTGTCTGAACTCACCACGTGTCTTAGCCTTTATTGCCATGGAAGCTCTAGAAAGCTGTTTTAAAGGCAGTAAATTTGTGCATTGACTGTTGAAGTACATTTGGCTCATGACCTGTTCTAGCAGGATATTTTTACATCCTTTGTTTTCTTGATTCATTTTTTTTTTCTTTATAGAAAAGACTTAATGCAGAACTTTCTTACTTTTTAATTAATACCTTTTTTTTTTTTTTCCATACCTTGCCATTCTTAGGATGAACATTTAAACAGCAATCTGCAGTCTAACTTCAAAATGTCCCTGTGTGCATCTTCTCACAAAGACTTCTCTCAGTTGCTGCCACTTCAGGATATTGGATGCAATAAAACAGAAATTAAAAACTCACCTGCTGGTATTGTCTCTCCAGTCCCCTACAGCTGTAATCAGTCCACACTGACAGCAGAACACAGTCCAGTCTATATTCCCTCTTCCTACATAGAAAACAGACATGAATATTCTGCAATGGCTTTCTGCAGTCCTGCTGTGATGAATTACAGCCTTGCCAGCAATTTAGGTGATGCAGAGAGTGCACCTGTGAGGCAAACATCAAGCCCCAATGCGTTGTGGTCTGCTCCTGGCCATCTCTCTCCTCTGACACTGCACTGTCAGTCATCACTTCTGTATGCAGAGCAGCCAAAGAGTCCGTGGTGTGAAGCAAGACCGCTGGAGGCAGTGCTACCTGTGACCAGGTCAGTGCTACTCATTTCTTCAAAAGTTCACTGAAAAGTAGTCACAGTTTCATAGAATGGTTTAGGTTGGAAGGGAGCTCAAGGATCATCCAGCTCCAACCCCCTGCCATAGGCAGGGACACCTCTAGAGCAGGTTTCTTTAGTTCTCCACCAAACACCAAAACAGCCCTTCTGAAATATTAATTCTTTCTCAGTAGCTGGTTAGAGAACTACACACAAAGCACTACAGATGCCTTCAGTGTGAGAACTCTGTGCTGCATAAACAAAAGACTGCTAGGTACTACTTTGTGTAATCCAAATTAAGTTCACTCTGGCAAGTTAAATCCTTTGGAGTGAAAGAATTGGAGGTTCATTCTTTTTTCCTCTTCATGTGAGGTTGTCTGAATCCTGTTTTGTCTAGAATTTTGGAGGGTTTTATCCCAACTGCATCTATAGCTGTGGAGGCTTTTCATGAGCTTGGAATTGCATGGAAATGTTGTCTTTCTTTCAGTATTAACAGCTACACAGCAGTGTGCACCATGTTCAAAAGGGTGCTGCTACTGAAAGGGCTAATATCACAGTCTCACAGTATCACCAAGGTTGGAAGAGACCTCACAGATCATCAAGTCCAACCCATTACCACAGAGCTCAAGGCTAGACCATGGCACCAAGTGCCACGTCCAATCCTGCCTTGAACAGCTCCAGGGACGGCGACTCCACCACCTCCCTGGGCAGCCCATTCCAGTGGCCAATGACTCTCTCAGTGAAGAACTTTCTCCTCACCTCAAGCCTAAATTTCCCCTGGCGCAGCCTGAGGCTGTGTCCTCTCGTTCTGGCGCTGGCCACCTGAGAGAAGAGAGCAACCTCCCCCTGGCTACAACCACCCCTCAGGTAGTTGTAGACAGCAATAAGGTCACCCCTGAGCCTCCTCTTCTCCAGGCTGAACAATCCCAGCTCCCTCAGCCTCTCCTCGTAGGGCTGTGCTCGAGGCCTCTCACCAGCCTCGTTGCCCTTCTCTGGACACGCTCAAGCATCTCAATGTCCCTCTTAAACTGGGGGGCCCAGAACTGAACACAGTACTCAAGGTGTGGTCTAACCAGTGCAGAGTACAGGGGCAGAATGACCTCCCTGCTCCTGCTGGCCACACCATTCCTGATGCAGGCCAGGATGCCACTGGCTCTCTTGGCCACCTGGGCACACTGCTGGCTCATGTTCAGGTGGGTATCGATCAGCACCCCCAGATCCCTTTCTGTTTGGCTGCTCTCCAGCCACTCCGACCCCAGCCTGTAGCTCTGCATTGTGTCTTCTTGTTTTCAGCTGACTCCATGATGGTTTAGTGAACAGCAGATTCACTGGCTAATTTTTCAGCTCTAAAGAAACTGTATTTGCAGTTCTGCACATTTTACTCATCTTACAAACTCTAAGCAGATCACCAGCTGATGAAATTACTCCATTCATGGCCGCAACAGCTGTAGAAGAGATAAAAGCTCAGGGTGTTGCTCCTTACTTCTCATCAACAGTGCTACTAAAGCATTTGTGATATTTTTAAGTGTACCACATTCTTTCTGCAATGGGTAGGCCTTATGTTGACTGCACAGTGCTAAGATCATAGAATCATAGAATCAACCAGGTTGGAAGAGACCTCCAAGATCATCCAGTGAGATCTATCAGGCTCATAAGCTGTGCAGATTGTCAACCTGGCCACCTGACTAGTCTCTATTTGGAGTCAGCAGAGAGGAGCAGGCAGTTCTGGAGTGCATATCTGCTTTAAGTACAGACGTATGGATTGGTAGAGGCTGCATGGGTGGCTCTGCTACACAGAATTTGGGTAGCAATTCTATACAGAAGAATTCTCCAAGCAGGTCTAATGTGATTAGGGCTAACATTCAAACTCTTTCTGCTTTCCTTAACATTCCAAAACTTTGACAGCTTTGGGAAGCTGCTGTAGGTTAGTGTTTGAAGCTGTGCAGATGATGGGACAGCAAATGGAATAACCCAAGAGCAAGAGCACCTCATCTCGTGCTTTGCAGTGGTGCTCTCTACATAGACAGGAGGAAAGGCAGTCCTTGCACACTGGAATTTGAGCAATAAGCCTTCTGCCATATGGATTATTTCCCTTGTAGCTGAAGAGGACCTAACTTAAAGAGGAGAAATCAATGAAATCCAGAGCCTAAATTTATGGGTGATCCTTTTTTTGTTCAGGAGCAAGTAACTACTGTGCTGGTTGGTAACTGGACCTTCTCAGTGGTCCAGTTGTCTCAGCACACTGCATTGTAATCCTCTCTTTGTGCACAGAAGTTGGGAAGAGAAAAAACCAGAATTTGACAGAGAGAAAAAACCCTCAAACAACAAATGCTGTAATTCCCTTATTGTGAATATCTGCACCGAAACAAGGCTGTAAATAATCACTTTTAAAGCCCTGTGTTTCCTTTTGCTTTATCCTTTGGGGAGGTCTTAATTTCATGTCATGAACATTAGATTTATTGCCATGGGAACAATGACTGACACTACGGATTTCTAGAGTCTACCTTGAAGGAAGAGTTCCTGGGATTGAAAATTAAAGGAATAGCACTAGAGAAAGGGAGAGACTAATGCTGTAGAGTGTGAGTAACTTTAAAACAGCCTTGGAGTTTGAGAAAAGGGATTTTGTTTGAAAGGTAAGAAAACATTGCTACATATTGAGGCCTGTGGCTTTATTTGGAAAGGTAAAATCAACTGTAAGAGTCTGAAGGAGCTGGGGTTGTTTAGCCTGGAGAAGAGGAGGCTCAGGGGGGACCTCATTGCTGTCTACAACTACCTGAAGGGAGGCTGTAGCCAGGTGGGGGTTGGTCTCTTCTCCCAGGCAATCAGCAACAGAACAAGGGGACACAGTCTCAAGTTGTGCCAAGGGAGGTCTAGGCTGGATGTTAGGAGGAAGTTGTTGCCAGAGAGAGTGATTGGCATTGGAGTGGGCTGCCCAGGGAGGTGGTGGAGTCACTGTCCCTGGAGGTGTTCAAGCAAAGCCTGGCTGAGGCACTTAGTGCCATGGTCTAGTTGACTGGATAGGGCTGGGTGCTAGGTTGGACTGGATGATCTTGGAGGTCTCTTCCAACCTGGCTGATTCTATGATTCACCATGGGAGGAGTTTATTTTCCTTGGGTGTAAATTTCTATGAACATTAGTTAATAAAGCTGATGGCTGTGTAATTTGTACCCCCTTGTAGTCTGACTTAAAATAAGGAGCTTGAACTCTGGCATCACAGAATCACAGAATTCTTGAACTATGGCATTCCTTTTCCTCACAAATAGGCTCAGCATATGCATGCAGAACTTTGTTACTCTGCACCTCAAGCTCAGTGAAATTGAATTGCATTCCTTGTAAAAATACATATGAATTTTTAGAGCTTCATTAATGTTGGTGAAGTGGCAATAACTGGGTGATAAAGAGTCCACTCCATTTATCCTGCAGGTCCTACACCTACTGAAAATAATAGTCTTATGAATTTTGTTGGTGTGGGACCACACAATTTATGTGGACATGACACAAAGAGAAATGTGACACACAGATAATGTTTAAAAGTAGTCTGATATTCATAGAATCAACCAGGTTGGAAGAGACCTCCAAGTCCCAGCCTATCACCCAGCCCTATCCAGTCAACTAGACCATGGCACTAAGTGCCTCAGCCAGGCTTTTCTTCAACACCTCCAGTGATGGTGACTTCACCACCTCTCTGGGCAGCCCATTCCAATGGCAAATCACTCTGTCTATATTCATCCTCTAAACAAAATGATTTTAGTTACAGAAACAAAATGATTATTTTCAAAATGAACAGACAATATTAACTCCTAGAAAGTATCAGCAAACTCAAATCAAGTTGCCAGAGTGATGTTTCTGGAACATAATTCATTCTTTTCAATTATTTTCCTTGTGCTTCTAGCTAATTGCAGGTAAGGCACACAAGTAAAGGCTTTAGGGGGCATAGGCGAGCAATGTTCATTTAATTAGTGAAATTATTTGGTATCTTTGTTCATTGTGCACTAATATTGTGTTTATGCACTGCTTTAACTCTGCTCTGAAGCCATAATTATTTGCATTATTCTCCTACTCTTCTGTTTTTAATTGTGCTCATTCTGTAGAGCACTTCAAATCTATCTTCAAATGGTTTTGATGTGATGGTTTAGCATCCTGATTTCATGACTCAATAGTTGCAGAGATTAAGCAGAAGTATGCCTCTGAATTTTGAGGTATCTATCACATGATTTTCAGCATATTAATCAATATTTGCAGTGTAGCAGAACTTGTGCTTTGGATAGGATAGAACAGAATAGAATAGAATAGAATAGAATAGAATAGAATAGAATAGAATAGAATAGAATAGAATAGAATAGAATAGAACAGAATAGAATAGAATCAACCAGGTTGGGAGAGACCTCCAAGATCATCCAGGCCAACCTGGCACCCAGCCCTATCCAGTCAACCAGACCATGGCACTAAGTGCCTCAGCCAGGCTTTTCTTCAACACCTCCAGGGACAGTGACTCCACCACCTCCCTGGGCAGCCCATTCCAATGCCAATCACTCTCTCTGTGAAGAACTTCCTCCTAACATCCAGCCTAGACCTCCCCTGCCACAACTTGAGACTGTGTCCCCTTGTCCTGTTGCTGGTTGCCTGGCAGAAGAGTGCAACCCCCACCTGGCTACAGCCTCCCTTTAGATAGTTGTAGACAGCAATGAGGTCACCCCTGAGCCTCCTCTTCTCCAGGCTGCACACCCCCAGCTCCCTCAGCCTCTCCTCAGGGCTGTGCTCCAGGCCCCTCACCAGCTTCGTTGCCCTTCTCTGAACATGTTCCAGCACCTCAACATCTCTCTTGAATTGAGGAGCCCAGAACTGGACAGTGTTGTGTGTTTGCTGTTTTTTCTTTTTGTTATATACAGTAATTCAGATTTCAGAAAACTCCAAAGCTGACAGACAACAAATGATCTTGAGCAAATCTTGCTCCTAAGTCAAATCCTTGCCACTCTTCATATCTAATAAAAAGCTGAATTTAGGTTCAAGTTTTGCCACTTGCTGGGGCAAAGCTAGGGGTAATCAGGAGATAGAATGGATACTGAATAACCTAAGTAGTCTTGATAATTCTTCCTCCTTCAGAGTAATCATCATGTCACTTCTGATGATTAGTAGGAAATCACTGACTGGTTACCTACCAAAAAATCTTAGTTCTTTTTATGGAATGATATAATCTCTATTCAGAAACAATGATCATGAAATAGAGAGGAGTATTAGAAGGTGTCAGGCAATAAATCTTTGTCCTTGAAGCCCCCCAGTATCAGTCAGGCTGCACCCTCCACTTTCCTGAATCCTTGGGTGCAGGAGCTTTGTGAGCAGCCAGCCAGCTAGGGTTAGTTCTTCTGGAGGGCCTGGCAGCTCATTCATCTGCTCAGCGTGCAAGTGTGCACCAGTGCCAAGAGTGCTGGGATGTGATCTCTAACCCTGCTCTGGTTCTCTGTTTGTGAGGGTAGGTTGTCTGATCACGAGGTCCTCAGCTAACTTAAAGCTCTCTGCTGTTTCCCAGTTTAGTTGTGCTTAAAGACAACAGCGACAGAATGATTTGTTTCGAACCTCCTGCTGCACTGCTACAGCTATCACAGAGGAGCAGATTTGATGCCTGCAGGAGGAATTTGTTCCAGATTGTTGCTCTGTGTGCAAGCTGTTTACCACAGTCTGCAGAAGCCATGCAGCTTGCGTGGTGATGGTTGTTTTAAGCAGGCAAAGCAAGACTTTTAAGCAGGCAAAGGCTTGTCATGGCTGGGAGGTAAGAACAATGTTCCTCAGTGAGATGCTGTGATGCCTTTTTTTTCCCCCCACCCATAGCATCTTTGTGCTTTACTCAGGGCAATAAACACAGCTCTCTACAGCACATCTATCAGTCACAGAGATGCTCTCTAACTGATTTTGATTCTCTTCTGACTTGCACAGCTGGATGATGATTGTTGGGCAGATCTTAAAAGTATATCTCTTTCAGTAACACAAAATGCCAAATTGCTTTTCTACCAAATACAAAGAACAGAAAGGCATAGTAATGCTTTTACCTCCTTGAATTAGCTGAATATTAGGCCATCTGTGATACAGTGCCTTCATTCTAAGGTTGAGTCCCCCCCCATCACTGGTCTTCCCGGTGCAGCAGAAGGGGAAATAGCTTAGTGAGGCAGCAATCCATTAATGGAGGGGGCAGCAGTGTGTGTAATCAAAGACCAGGCTTGTTAACCATCTAAACAGCCTTATGCCCTGCAATGTCTGTGGATATTAACATTTTTGATGAGCTTGCAGTAACTTAATTCTTCTGTTTTGGAGTTTTCTGAAAGAACCATCTTTTGTCCTCTCCAAATTTTCTACAAGGAAATTGGAACATGTTCTCCTCAAATACTTATAACCTTGATGATTTTTAGCTGGCATGTGGGTGTGTTTGTCCTTACCTCCTGTCATGAAACCAGCACAAAGTCTACTTTTAATATGTTAGTTATCTTTGACAGCACTTTCAGACTGTTTCTACTGTTCCATTTAAACTTTCTCTTATTGGTGCCTGAGTTTCTGCTGCCCTGGCAATGTTGCTTCATTCTTTAGAAAGAAGTTATAAACTGTGCTCTCTGCTGTCTCACCCCAACCTCACCTCCTCCCCTCCCTCTCCTCTTCCCTCTCC
>WAAF01014125.1:14279-24854 GCA_013400475.1 Tricholaema leucomelas
CTCCCCTTCCCTCTCCCCTTCCCTCTCCCCTTCCCTCTCCCCTTCCCTCTCCCCTTCCCTCTCCCCTTCCCTCTCCTCCCCTCCAACCTGTCTTCTCCTCCCTAATCCTGCTGGAAGGTGGGAAAAGGAAAATGAGCCAATTCCTAAGTTTTGCCTCTGTTCTTAAGTTTGTAAGTTAACCATATGGCTTTTCTTTGGCCACACTGCTGCTGAGAGTTTGCATATGATACTATGTACTGGTAGATAGTAGGCTGAATATGAGCCAGCAGTGTGCCCAGGTGGCATCCTGGCCTGGATCAGGAACAGTGTGGCCAGTAGGACAAGGGAGGTTATTCTTCCCCTGTACTCAACACTGGTCAGGCCACACCTTGAGTGCTGTGTCCAGTTCTGGGCTCCTCAACTCAAGAGAGATGTTGAGGTGCTGGAAGGTGTCCAGAGAAGGGCAACACAGCTGGTGAGGGGCCTGGAACACAGCCCTGTGAGGAGAGGCTGAGGGAGCTGGGGGTGTTTAGCCTGGAGAAGAGGAGGCTCAGGGCTGACCTCATTGCTGTCTACAACTACCTGAAGGGAGGCTGTAGCCAGGTGGAGGTTGGTGTCTTCTGCCAGGCAAGCAGCAACAGAACAAGGGGACAAAGTCTCAAATTATGCCAGGGGATGTCTAGGCTGGATGTTAGGAGGAAGTTCTTCCCAGAGAGTGACTGACATTCAAATGGGCTGCCCAGAGAGGTGGTGGAGTTGTCGTCCCTGGAGGTGTTGAAGCAAAGCCTGGCTGAGGCACTTAGTGCCATGGTCTGGTTGACTGGCTAGGGCTGGGTGCTCGGTTGGACTGGATGAAGTTAACCTGATTGATTCTATGATCTAGACATTGTATTGCCCATGAAGGTAACATACACTAAAACCACTACAAAAATGAGGTACAGATTAAAAACACACAATGGATGTGCTTCCTATACCTAAACCCCACTTCACTGATAACCTAAGTTCCTTTCCTTGTGCTGTTTACAGGATCTTGATGTCAGGAATTGGCTGTTATTTCATGTTTTCATCCTGTTCTGATTTTAATTCAGTCACGAAGGGTAGTTCCAGTAAGCTGGAACTATTTGCAGCCCTTCAGAAATGTATATATCATATTAATACATGTGGAGAACTATTTTTTGTTGTGTATTTTTCATACAACTTTCATGTTGTATGAAAGTATTTTCATGAGGCACTTCGTGCCATGGTCTAGCTGACTGAATCAGGCTGGGTGATAGATTGGACTGGATGATGTTGGAGGTCTCTTACAACCTGGTTGATTCTATGATTTTACTGATTGTGTTTCTCCACTCTTCTTGTATTCAGATTTCCTTTTAGTTAGCATTAGAATAATCAACATGGGTCATCACCTTAGAATACTTAGAATAGAATAGAATCAATCAGGTTGGAAGAGACCTCCAAGATCATCCAGTCCAACCTAGCACCCAGCCCTGTCCAGTCAACCAGACCATGGCACTAAGTGCCTCAGCCAGGCTTTTCCTGAACACCCCCAGGGACGGTGACTCCACCACCTCCCTGGGCAGCCCATTCCAATGCCAATCACTCTCTCTGTGAAGAACTTCCTCCTAACATCCAGCCTAGACTTCCCTNTACTCAAGGTGTGGCCTGACCAGTGTTGAGTACAGGGGAAGAAGAACGTCCCTCATCCTACTGGCCACACTGTTCCTGATCCAGGCCAGGATGCCATTGGCCCTCTTGGCCACCTGGGCACACTGCTGGCTCATCTTCAGCCTACTATCCACCTGTACCCCCAGGTCCCTTTCCTCCTGGCTGCTCTCCAGCAGAACTCTGCTCACCTTGAACAGAAGACTTTGTCTTAACACTGTTGAGTTGATTCACACCTCAAAGCTATTTCTCTCCAGCCTACTGAATGAATAAGGCCTTGTTACTCAAGACTCAATGTGTAATTGCCTTCTTAACAGTTCAAAGTAACTTACTGCAGCTCAATTGTGGTAGTTTTCACCACGTCAGTCTGAGCTGTCTCAGTTTACAATTCCCTTTGATTTCCCCAGCATTCATGTGAATGACATGTTTGCAGTCCACTTTTATGCTTTTGAGTTTCCAGAAAACTTTATGGTCTGCCATTATTGAAACCTCTGGGATCAAACTATATTCTTTAATCTTATCAGAAAAAAAAAGGTTGAACAGCATCTCTATCATGTGCTCAGTACTAAGAGGTGCTGGAACATGTCCAGAGAAGGGTGACAAAGCTGGTGAGAGGCCTGGAACACAAACCCCATGAGGAGAGGCTGAGGGAGCTGGGGGTGTTTAGCCTGGAGAAGAGAAGGCTCAGGGGGACCTCATTGCAGTCTACAACTTCCTGAAGGGAGGCTGTAGCCAGGTGGGGTTGGTCTCTTCTGCCAGGCAACCAGCAACAGAACAAGGGGACACAGTCTCAGGTTGTGCCAAGGGAAGTATAGGCTGGATGTTAGGAGGAAGTTGTTGGCAGAGAGAGTGATTGGCATTGGAATGGGCTGCCCAGGGAGGTGGTGGAGTCGCTGTCCCTGAAGGTGTTGAAGCAAAGCCTGGCTGAGGCACTTAGTGCCATGGTCTAGTTGATTGTCTCGGGCTGGGTGCTAGGTTAGACTGGATGATCTTAGAGGTCTCTTCCAACCTGGTTGATTCTATGATTCTAAGAAGACTCTAAAAGGAGACAATAGAAGACAATGAAAATCACTGATGCAGTGTAGTTTATATTATCCTCTTTTATAACAGATGTTTCTTTTTCCCCTCTCTTTTCTATCAGAGAAACATTAAAAAGAAAAGCTAATAGCAATGACTGTACAAGCCCAATTGCAAATAATCCTGGCTCCAAAAGGGATGCCCACTTCTGTGCAGTCTGCAGTGACTATGCTTCAGGATACCACTACGGGGTCTGGTCATGTGAAGGTTGCAAAGCGTTCTTTAAAAGAAGTATTCAAGGTAGGAAAATCAACTTTGCTCAGTTGTTTTGTAAGATCAGGGACTTCAGTTGCAGTAATCTAACAGATCTAGTAATGAGTTGATGTAAAATCCTGGTGCATGGCCCTGCATGCTGAAAATAGAGCAACACATGATTTGACTATCTTTTGGCTCTTACCAAGATCTGGAGATACTACAAAGTGAGTAATTGGTTTCTTTAGAGAAGAGGTGGGATACATAGCACGAGGAGGCTCTGCAGCAAAGGCATTGGGGCCGTGGCACTGCAGCCTTGTGTCTCAGAAGAGGTGGGATACATAGCACGAGGAGGCTCTGCAGCAAAGGCACTGGGGCCATGGCACTGCAGCCTTGTGTCTGAGAAGAGGTGGGATACATAGCACGAGGAGGCTCTGCAGCAAAGGCATTGGGACCATGGCACTGCAGCCTTGTGTCTCAGAAGAGGTGGGATACATAGCACGAGGAGGCTCTGCAGCAAAGGCACTGGGGCCATGGCACTGCAGCCTTGTGTCTCAGAAGAGGTGGGATACATAGCACGAGGAGGCTCTGCAGCAAAGGCACTGGGGCCGTGGCACTGCAGCCTTGTGTCTCAGAAGAGGTGGGATACATAGCACGAGGAGGCTCTGCAGCAAAGGCATTGGGGCCGTGGCACTGCAGCCTTGTGTCTCAGAAGAGGTGGGATACATAGCACGAGGAGGCTCTGCAGCAAAGGCACTGGGGCCGTGGCACTGCAGCCTTGTGTCTCAGAAGAGGTGGGATACATAGCACGAGGAGGCTCTGCAGCAAAGGCATTGGGGCCATGGCACTGCAGCCTTGTGTCTGAGAAGAGGTGGGATACATAGCACGAGGAGGCTCTGCAGCAAAGGCACTGGGGCCGTGGCACTGCAGCCTTGTGTCTTGAACTAGACATAGTAACTGTGAATTTGTTACAACAGACACAGTTAAGAGTAGATGATTGTCTGGAGACTTGGCTTGCCAGGAATTGCTCTTGAGAAGAGCCTGTTGTCTTATGTTATGTCATAGCACATACCTAACACCTACATGGCATATATGATTCCATCATGATGATGATATAAGCTATAAAAATATATGTAACAACTGTGAGGTACAGAACTGGTAATTGTTATGTCTCAGCTCTCCACCTCTCAGAGCCTACATTGTCAGATCTAGGATTTCCACTTCAAAGTTTAACTTCTTAAATATTCAATGTTTAGTTCAAATTTAATGAGTGGCTGCAGCATGAAGTAAATGTATGTGTCCATGTTTGCAATCACAGCCTACGGGCAGTGACTTATGCTCCATACTGCAGCTTCAATTCATTTCTTTAGAGTGTGTCCAGCAGATCAAGGGAGGTTCTCCTCCTCCTCTACTCTGCCCTGCTGAGACCTCATCTTCAATACTGTGTTCAGTTTTGGGCTCTCCAGTTTAAGAGAGAGAGGGATCTGCTGGAGAGGGTCCAGCGGAGGGCTACAAGGATGATTAGGAGACTGGGGGGCATATCCTATGAGGAGAGGCTGAGGGACCTGGGGCTGTTTAGTCTGGAGAAGAGAGAACTTAGAGAGGATTTGATAAATGTTTCTAAGTATCTTAGGGCTGGCCAGGAGTGGGAGGACAGGCTCTGCTCACTGCTCCCTGGGATAGGACAAGGAGCAATGGGTGTAAATTGCAGCAAAAGAGGTTCTGCCTCAACACAAGGGGGAACTTCTTTACTGTAAGGGTCACAGAGCACTGGAACAGGCTCCCCAGAGAGGTTGTGGAGTCTCCTCCTCTGGAGACTTTCAAGTCCTGTCTGGATGTGTTCCTCTGTGATCTGCATTAGATAGTATCAATCCTGCTCTGGCAAGGGGTTTGGACTCGATGATCTCCTTGGGTCCCTTCCAACCCCTAACATCCTGTGATCCTGTGAACCTTATTGTTGTCTTTGGCCTCATCTAGGTCTTGGGGAAAATGTAGTTGAATTGACAGTGGATATTAACATGGAAAATCTTGTCACTTTGTAATCTGAACATTTCCCTTCTTTTGCACACAAAGCCTGTAGCAATCTCAACACGGCTGAGTTGGTGTCACCGCTAGAATCAAATTGAATTCAAAACTTTTCTGCCTTTTGTGCAAGTTATTTCGTGGTATCATTTTGTGGTCACCTGACCCCAGGCAGCCTCCAACCACCACATCCCCCACCAGCCCCTCTCTATTTGTGAGCAGCAGGTCAAGCAGAGCTGCCCCCCTGGTAGGCTCACATAACAGCTGGAATAAGAAGTTGTCTTCCACATACTCTAGAAACCTCCTAGACTGCCTCTTCTCTGCAGTACTTAAGTCCCAGCAGATGTCTGGTAGGTTAAAGTCGCCTACAAGAACAAGGGCAGGTGATCTTGAGGCAGCTTCCAGTTGCTTAAAGTTAGGGAGCCTACAGGAAGGCTGGGGAGGGACTATTTACATGGTCTAGTAATGTTAGGACGAGGGGGAATGGGTTTAAGCTGGAAGAGGGGAGATTTAGACTGGATGTTAGGAGGAAGTTCTTTACAGTGAGGGTGGTGAGACACTGGCACAGGTTGCCCAGGGAGGTTGTGGATGCTTCCTCCCTGGAGGTGTTTAAGGCCAGGCTGGATGAGGCCTTGAGCAACCTGCTCTAGTGGGAGGTGTCCCTGCCTATGGCAGGGGGTTGGAGCTGGATGACCCTTGAGGTCCCTTCCAACCTAAACCATTCTATGATTCTATAATAAATCAACCTCTTCTTCCTGGTTGGGTGGTCTATAACAAACCCCAACCAGGATATCAGTCCTGTTGGCCTTCTCCTTAATTCTCACCCATAAAGACTCAACTTGATCATCCTTAATTTCTACCCCCATGACATCCAGAGCATCCCTAATATACAGAGCCACTCCTCCACCTCTTCTCCCTTGCCTGTCTCTCCTGAAGAGTCTGTAGCCATTGATTACAGCACTCCAATCATGGGAGTCATCCCACCACGTTTCTGTGATGGTGACGACATCATAGTTTCCCTCCTGCACCAAGGCTTCCAGCTCCTCTTGTTTGCTACCCATACTTTGTGCATTAGTAGCCATGCACTTCAGCTGGGCTGCTGCTTTTAGCCCTATCTCTAGCCTACCATCCTTAATTTCCTTTGGTTTATCTCTAGTGGTATCATGTTTAACCCCCTTAGAATAGAATAGAATAGAATCAACCAGGTTGGAAGAGACCTCCAAGATCATCCAGTCCAACCTAGCACCCAGCCCTATCCAGTCAACTAGACCATGGCACTAAATGCCTCATCCAGGCTTTGCTTGAACACCTCCAGGAAAGGTGACTCCACCACCTCCTTGGGCAGCCCATTCCAATGCCAATCACTCTCTCTGTGAAGAACTTCCTCCTAACATCCAGCCTATACTTCCCCCAGCACAACTTGAGACTGTGTCCCCCTCTTCTGTTGCTGGTTGCCTGTGAGAAGAGAACACTAGTTAAAACTCTAGTTTAAAGCCCTCTAGAGTGGCAGGGGGAGGGGGTGCATGGGTGAATAATAATTTCTACAAACCGATGCAAGTACTTTTGATAGCTAAAATAATAGAGAAGAACTTTGTCTCCATTTGTCACAAATGGAAGCTGAATTTGATCTTCAAAGTATTTTCTGTCAGGAAAATTATCTGCCTGCTCTGTGCTGCTCACACGTGCTTTGGCTGTGAACAGCTTACCAATTGTGACCCTTTGTACACCTTTATATACTCTCTCAGGTAGCTTTCTTTTTTTTTTTTCATCTGTGTGTAATTCAAATAAATGAAAGTAAGTTCTTGGCATAAAACACGACCAAGCACTCAGCTGCAACTGTTGTTATGAAGGATACTGCTTATAAAAATTAAACAAAACTTCTGGACCTACCATAGACTGAGGTGCTGGGCTAAGAATTCGTAGAATCATAGAATCAGTCAGGGTTGGAAGGGACCACAAGGATCACAGGATGTTAGGGTTTGGAAGGGACCCAAGTGGATCAGCGAGTCCAACCTTCCTGGCGGAGCAGGACCACACAGTGATCTAACACAGATCACAGAGGAACACATCCAGACAGGCCTTGAAAGGCTCCAGAGAAGGAGACTCCACAACCTCTCTGGGGAGCCTGTTCCAGTGCTCTGGGACCCTTACAGTAAAGAAGTTCCCCCTTGTGTTGAGGTGGAACCTCTTGTGCTGCAACTTACACCCATTGCTCCTTGTCCTATCCCAGGGAGCAAGTGAGCAGAGCCTGTTCCCCTGCTCCTGGCCAGCCCTCAGATGTTTATAAACATTATCAAACGCTCTCTAAGTCTTCTCTTGTCCAGACTAAAAAGTTCCCAGTCTCCTATCTAGTTCCAACCCCCCTGCCATGGGCAGGGACACCTTACCCTAGATCAGGCTGGCCAGAGCCAGGTGTTATTCAACGGTACGACTGAGCAACTGTGTGTGGTCTCCTCTGCTTGTCCAAGTTTGTAGCCTAGTGTATTCCACCCCACATCTCTGAACATCTGCCTGCAAGCTAAATTATCCCAAGGCCACAGGAGTTTTAAACCACTTTGTGCTTCTGTGTGCTTGGGTTATAACACAACAGAGAGCTTCCTTCTCCCTTCCCTCCATGTTGTGTGAAGAGTGACAAACAGTAATTTGTTTTTCAGCTGTGTCCCCCAGTAGGAAATGGGACAAACTGTAACACAACCTCCTCTCTTTTTAAAATCATTGGTTCAAAAATTCAAGGTTAAAATTATTTTAATTTTGCAAGGAAATAGTCACAATTGTTTGGTTAAATAATTACTCTTGGGGACATGAACTTTTGGACTTGCATCAAGTGGAAAAAAAAAAAACCCACTCCAGTAGCTGTATCTTTGCCTGATCTATTCTTAAAGTTATTTTTAAAACCTTTAAAAAAAAAAACCCCAAACCAACCACCCTGAGAGAAAAGATATTAAGAACTGCAAATAAGTGAATATTCTTTTTGCATCTTTTGGTAGCTACTGCAAGAGAGACTTCCTGTATTTGGCAGGAGAGGATTCAATTGTAATTGCAAAAGAGCATACTCCAGTTCAGTTTACTGTAATAAACCTTTGGACCAGATTATTGATTAATGAAATACAATAACGTAAAGTGGTTCGGGAGGGGATGAGGGGAGGTGGAAGAGAAGGAGAGAACAAAAGAGGCTGTAGTGGAAACTGATCAAAATAAGAGAAATGCTTGTCCAGAATATTTAAAAGTTTGTGCTAGTTTGAGCCCAGCTGGGATATTTTGGTGAGAAGAATTAGATTACAGACTGTGAAAAGGAAACTATGGTGATGTCTACTTCACTCATAGGCTTGCTGAGATGTATAAGAACAAGAACATAAACATAGATAAGAAAGTCTTTGTCTGGGTTCTGGGGCTGCATGCACTTCTCTCTCTAACTTAACTTGCTGCCTGACTAATCCTTCTGCTTCCTAACCTCCCTGGCCAATTCTCCAAACTCACTTTGAACATAAGGCAAAGTCTGGGGTAAGGTAGAGGGGTGAGAAGGTGGAAGGGTGGTTGGGAGCCCCTCCTGGGCACTCTGGTTTCTAGGAGAGCTGTTGTGTTTCTGTGTTACTTTTTAACTTGTCTATTTCTGTCTGTAGCTGTATATATTGTAAATATCTGCTTGTATATTGTGCTAAGCTGTAAGTATAAAGCTTCATTCCATTTCCAGATTGACTGAGCCTAGTCTGTGTGATTTTTCTTAAGTGTGGGGGGGTAACACCCAAACCATCACAAAGTTATACTTTTTGTCTGTGCTTTTCCTTGTACTATACACTGTGCATTACTATGTACTACTCTTCTTTCTCTCCTGGATTGTTGGTTTTTTTTTTTGTTGTTGGTGGTTTTGGTTTTTATTAACTTTTGTCCAGGGTCAAACCTCCTAAGGCTTCTTCATTCCTGGAACTCACAATGTCAGAGAGTTCAGTAAATAGAGCTGTAGTTTACTTACATATTTGCAGGACTGAAGCTGTGTGCACTGCTGTTCTCAACTCTGCTGAGGGAACAACAAAACCCCAACCTACTATCTGCCATCCATAAGGTCCCAACATAGAGAAAGAAGTGGAAGACTGGGAACAAACTTCCACAAGAGCATGTGCCCCATTTTCAAAACCACCCTGCTTAGTTATCTAACAGTTGGCACTAGGACCTGATCTGTGTTGCCCGCTTAGATACCACAGATCAATGCTTTCAGTATACAATAAATACACATTGTTGCATTGGTTACATTAATGGATCTTAGAGATGGAAAAACAATGAGATGCTTAAAATGGTGAAAGCCTTGATTTGGAAAATGAGCAGGAGAGGCTGTTGGAGAAGTTACATTTTCTCTTCTTACCCTGCTGCAGGACATAATGATTACATCTGCCCAGCTACCAATCAATGCACGATAGATAAGAACAGGCGCAAAAGCTGCCAGGCTTGCCGGCTACGGAAATGTTATGAAGTGGGCATGATGAAGTGTGGTGAGTTTTGCATGTCTTGTGTTGTTTTCTTGAGCTTTGCTGCCTTGGGTTGTTGTCTTTTTTCTTCCCTTAAGTCAAATCTGTTCAGCTTTCTTTTTTTTTTTCCCCTTGGAATCCTAAAAAGGCACAACAAACAGAGCAAGGCTGAAGCTGGTTTACTAGAAAGGAATGTACCAATTCTTAAAGCTGAAGCATCACAGAATGCATTGGGCTGGAAGGATCCCTTGAAGTTCCTCTTGTCCAACACCATGCAGTGAGCAGGGACATCTGCAACTAGAGCAAATTGGTCAGGGCCCCATCAAATTTTACCTGGAATGTTTCCAGAGATTGGGTCTCAACCACATCCCTGGGCAACCTGTTGCAGTATTTCACCACTCTCATTGTAAAGAACTTCCTCCTTATGTCCAACCTAAATCTCCCCTGCTCTAGTTTCAAACAATTGCTCCTCATCCTATTGCTACAAGCCCTTCTAAACAGTCCTTCCCCAGCCTTCCTGTAGATCCCTTTCAGGTACTGAAAGGCAGCTCTAAGGTCCCTCCCAGAGCCTTCTTTTCTCCAGGCTGAACACTCCCAGCTCTCCCAGCCTGTCTTTGTAGGAGAGGTGCTCCAGCCTCCTGATCTTTCTTGTGGCCCTCCTCTGGACCTGCTCCAGCATCTTTATGTCCCTTTTGTGTTTGGAAGCCCCAGAGCTGAACGCAGTGCTCCAGATGAAGTCTTGCCAGAGCAGAGTGAAGTGGTAGGGAATAGAGGTGGGAAGAAATAAGGTGTAGCTTAAACGCATGAAAACCATAGTACCTCTGCAGAGCTCTGTGTAGGCAGTTTGCCTGCATGCTGTGTTCTGCAGAATGAGAACCCAAGACCTGCTGATGCTGCCTGAGATTAAACCAAACTGAAATCCTGTGTAATATGAAGTAAATGAGCCTGTACTGTGCTCTGCTGGTTGAATGTAATGCAAGAACAACAGTGCTGCATGATAACAGCAGTTAATTAATCATTGTCCTGCATCCAGCAATGGGAAGAGTGAATGCCTTGGGAGGAATAGGAATGGGGACAGAGTGGCTGGAGAGCAACCAGGAAGAAAGGGACCTGGGGGTACTGGTAGACAGTAGCTGAACATGATCCAGCAGTGGGCCCAGGTGGCCAAGAGAGCCAATGGCAT
>WAAF01014137.1:12826-27543 GCA_013400475.1 Tricholaema leucomelas
ACAGGGGCAGAATAACCTCCCTTGTCCTGCTGGCCACACTGCTCCTGATTTGGCCAGGATGCCAGTGGCTCTGCTGCCCACCTGGCTACAACCTCCTTTCGTGTAGTTGTAGAGAGCAATGATGGCTGCCCTCACCCTCCTCTTCTCCAGGCTGAACAACCCAACTGTTCTTTGAATTTCTGTAGCTTGAAGACCCCTGAAAAGGGTCTTCTGGCTTGTGTGTGATGATAAGGGGGATTCAGACCTCAATCTGATATGCAAGCAGGGCAGATTCAGGGAGAAAAACTTGAGCTGTTACACATGGGGTGATGCAGCAGCTATGCCATACTTATGGGGAAATCTCAAAACCTGTTTGTCACTTCTGAAGTAAAATCAGTAGAAACCTAATGAGAAAACCAGCAAAAGCACTCAGAACAGGTTTTGCTCTCTGTTGTACTGGAGAAATGCTCTGCAGCTTCATAGAGTCATAAAATCATACAACCAGTTAGGGTTGGAAGGGACCTCAAGGATCATCCAGTTCTAACCCCCCTACTGTGGGCAGGGACACTCTACCCTGGATCAAATTGGCCAGATCCTCATCCAGCTTGGCCTGAAACACCTCCAGGGATGAGGCCTCAACCATCTCCCCGAGCAATCCTTTCCAGGCTCTCACCACTCTCATGCTGAAGAAGCTTCACTGATTTCATATAGGAATCTGTGGAGCAGAATACAAAGGGGCTGCCATGCAGGGCTGTGTTGCAAAAGCCTCCCCTTGCCTCAGCAGGAAGTCATTGAAGTTGCTCCACACTGGCCCTAGAAGAGTAATAGATCTGTCTTCATGTTGCTTTACTTGGTGGTTTATACATTTCAGATAGTGAATTGCAAATGTTTTGTGGAGTTCATTTTCATACCTGGATAGAGCAGAGTTGTCCTTACTTTTGCTGTGCCTTAAATGTTGTTCTGCCCTGGAATAATCACCTAAAACATAATTCCACCTCTTTTATGAAGAACTAGGAGGAAAATTAGCTTCAAGTTCAGCTGACAGAATCAGTTATTCCCATTGAAGATAAACCATTCCCCTGACACAGCATCATTTTATACTCTTAGCCTAATGTCTTTCTTTTCCTTTCCTGGTTTATTTTTCCTTTCTCTTATTCCTCTTTCCCTTCACATCAACCAACAGAAACTCTAAAGGTGCATCAGAATTTAAGACCCAAACCAACTCCCTCAAAGCTGCAGCTAATAATAGCACAGGTGTTCCTACAGGAGAAACTGGGAGCCAGGATGAATCCGTTATGCAAAGACAAGAAGTTCCCAGACTGAGTGTTAAGGATCATGTCTGTGCCTCTGATGTCACACCACAAACATCTGTTTTTCTGCTCACTTTTGGGTCGGTTTATACAGGTAACAAATGGCTTTGCTCACTGTCATCTTCCCCATCTGGAGAAGAGGAGGCCCAGGGGTGATCTCGTTGCTGTCTACAAATACCTGTACTGCCCCTGTACTCTGCACTGCTTAGACCACACCTTGAGTACTGTGTCCAGCTGTGGGCCCCCCAGTTTAAGAGGGACATTGAGATGCTTGAACGTGTCCAGAGAAGGGCAACGAGGCTGGGGAGAGGCCTCGAGCACAGCCCTACGAGGAGAGGCTGAGGGAGCTGGGATTGTTTAGCCTGGAGAAGAGGAGGCTCAGGGCAGACCTTATTGCTGTCTACANTGGACTTGATGATCTGTGAGGTCTCTTCCAGCCTTGGTGATACTGTGATACCTGTAGGGAGGTAGAAGCCAGCTGGGGTAGGTCTCTTCTGCCAGGCGACCAGCAACAGAAGAAGGGGACACAGTCTGAAGTTGTGCCAGGGGAGGACTAGGCTGGATGTTAGGAGGAAGTTGTTGGCAGAGAGAGTGATTGGCATTGGAATGGGCTGCCCAGGGAGGTGGTGGAGTCACTGTCCCTTGAGATGTTCATGCAAAGCCTGGCTGGGGCACTTAGTGCCATGGTCTGGTTGATTGTCTAGGGCTGGGTGCTAGGCTGGACTGGATGATCTTGGAGGTCTCTTCCAACCTGCTTGATTCTGTGATTCTGTGACCTTCCTTACGTTTGATCTCTGTTACTCCATAGGGTACAGTGCTGCAATGTGAGCATGTGCGAGTGCTACAAGTTATAAGGTATGAAGTGTGACCAGCAGGGCTTCTGTTCTGCCCTAGGGAGACTGCATCTGGAGTACTGTGTCCAGTGCTGGGCTCCCAGTTCCAGAGAGACAGGAAATTACTGGGTAGAGTCCAGCAATGGGTACAAAGAAGGTGAGGGGACTGAAGCATCTCTCTGAACAGCGAAGGCTGGGAGACCTGGGGCCGTTTAGCCTGTGGAAGAGCAGACAGAGGAGGGATCTCATTAATGCTCAACAATATCTAAAGAGTGGAGTCAAGAGGATTGGGCCAAATGCTGTTGAGTGATGCCCAGTGATGTGACAAGCACCAGTGCACACAAACTGGAACCCAAGAGGTTCCACTGAAAAGCAGGAGAATCTTTCCTATGAGGGTGCTGGAGCCCTGGACCAGGCTGTGCAGAGAGGTTTTGGAGCCTCCTTCTCTAGAAAGAGTCCAAATATGCCTGAACATTATGATCCTGGTCAACCTTCTCTGGGTGACCTTACTTTAGTTGAGGAGTTGGAGGAGATATCTCCAGAGATCCCTTCAAACCCCATTCTTGGACTCTGTGATTCTATGATAACTCTGTTAAAAATAAGGGGGGAAATGCTTCTATATAATGTCAGAGTTACTGCAACTTCTCTGTTTATGACATTCATGTTTTACCAAGCACTTTGGTGTAAACACCAGTGTCTTGAACCTCTGGGTAGGTTTGGTTTTTTTTATTCACTCCAGACTAATGTTTATCCAAAGGAGACAGGAACCACCCCACATAGTCACAGTAAGTACAACAGGAGCTTGTCCATTAGCTAGCTTGCAGAGTGGGAAGGAGTTGCTTCTATTTTCCTCTTTCTTCTTACTTTACTGAAAATAGTTTAGCTTTTTTGAGTGCTAAAATGCCAGAGCAGAATCCATATTTTTTGGTTACTAAACAATTCTGCAGCAAAATTCTGTCTCCTCAGCGCCAGCCCTGAAGGATAGATTAAGTAGCATTAAGTTTTCATAAAATCACAGAATCAGTCAGGGTTGGAAGGGACCACAAGGATCAGTCAGTCCCAACCCCCCTGCCATGCCCAGGGACACCCTACCCTAGAGCAGGCTGCCCACAGCCTCAGCCAGCCTGGCCTTAAACACCTTCAGCCATGGGGCCTCAACCACCTCCCTGGGCAACCCATTCCAGCCTCTCACCACTCTCCTGCTCAACAACTTCCTCCTCACCGCCACTCTGACTCTCCCCACCTCCAGCTTTGCTCCATTCCTCCCAGTCCTGTCACTCCCTGAGAACCTCAAAAATCCTTCCCCAGCTTTTTTGTAGGCTCCCTTCAGATCCTGGAAGGCCACAAGAAGGTCACCTGGGAGCCTCCTCTTCTCCAGCCTGCACAGCCCCAACTCTTTCAGTCTGTGCTCACAGCAGAGCTGCTGCAGCCCTCTGAGCATCCTCCTGGCCCTTCTCTGGACACACTCCAGCATCTCCACATCCCTCTTGTCCCAGGGCCTCCAGAACTGGATGCAGTACTCCAGGTGGGGTCTCAGCAGAGTGCAGCAGAGGGGGAGAATCACCTCCCTGGCCCTGCTGGCCACACTTCTCCTGCTGCAGCCCAGGCTCTGGTTGTCTTTCTGGGCTGCAAGTGCACACTGCTGGCTCCTGTTGAGCTTCTTGTCCAGCAGCACCCCCATGTCCCTCTCCTCAGGGCTGCTCTCCAGCCACTCACTGCCCAGCCTGGATTTGTGCTTGGCATTGCCTCGACCCAGCTGCAGGACCTTGCCCTTGGTCTTGTTGAACCTCCTGAGCTTGGCTTGTGCCCACCTCTGCAGCCTGTCCAGCTCCCTCTGGATGGATCCCTGCCCTTCAAGGCTGAGCAGTGTAAAGCATGGTACAGAAGTGTTGTCTGTCAAGCTGGGAGCGGAGTGTTTTGGAGGCAGGAAGAAAAACCCCTTGTGGTAGCCCTGGCAATTCTTTGTATACATAAAGAGATGCTTGATCTTCGGGGCATGCAGGGTCTACTGTTTCAGTTGCATCTCCAGGCTGAATCCCAGGTGGAGCAGTGTCAGAGCTAGGGTGGTTCTGCTCTGGAGGGTGCACGTTTCACACACTGTCCTGCTGCGGCCGGGAACGCGAGAGGCTTGCGTCACCACCCAGCCTGCGCTGTTATATAAGTGATAGCCTAAGGAAAGGCCATGGCAACAGCACAGCCCTCTCGGGGAGGATGTCTGTGAAAGCCTCACAGTGACCCAGAAAAGCTGCAGAGAGAAGGAATTGTTTACAGCAAGCCCTCATTGAATTGGGAATCTTGCCGCTGGTGAGGCTGTACAGCTGCACTAAGTCTAGAGCGAAGGTAGAGGGGTCCTGTGTGTCCCTTGCTGAGCACCAAATGGTAGGAATGATTCTTAACTAAATCAAGCCCTTTCAGCTCTCATCATAGAATCATTTTGGATGGAGAAGACCTTTATAGGTCAATGAGTCCAACTACTATCTAGCTCTACCAAATCTGGTGCTAAACCATGTCCCTCAGCATCACACCCATGCATCTTTTTAACACTTCCAGGGATCACAGGCTCACAGGACGTTAGGGGTTAGAAGGGACTCAAGGAGATCATCCAGTCCACCCATCCTACCAGAGCAGGACCACACAATCTAGCTCAGGTCACACAGGAACACAGACAGACAGCCCTTCTGAGAGTGCTCATTGTGCTGAAGTGAGTGATGACCTGTATGATGCATGGACAGCAGGCGAAAGGACAAGCTTTAGATGGCCTTTTTCTCAGGATCAAGCTGTTTTCATAGTGCCATGGGCACAGAGAAATGATTTCTTCTTGCATTGAGCCAGTTTTTACTGACCTAACAACACTGGCCACAGGATCACAGGATGCTAGGACTTGGAAGGGACCTCTACAGATCAAGCCCTATCCCCCTACCAAAGCAGGTACTATAATCTAGTGGATGTAGCACAGGAACACATCCTGAGAGGCCTTGGAAGACTCCAGAGAAGGAGACCCCACAACCTCTCTGGGCGGCCTGTGCCAGTGCTCTGGGACCCTTACAGTAAAGAAGTTCCCCCTTGTGTTGAGGTGGAACCTCCTGTGCTGCATCTCACACCCATTGCTCCTTGTCCTAGCCCAGGGGGCAATGAGCAGAGTCTGTCCCCCAACTCCTTACCCCCAGCCCTCAGATGTTTGTAAACACTGATTAAATCCCCTCTCAGTCTTCTCTTCTCCAGACTAAACAGCCCCAAGACCCTCAGCCTCTCCTCATAAGGCAGTGCTCCAGTGCCCTCATCATCCTCATAATCCTCTGCTAGGATGGTGACTCAACCACCTTTCTGGGCAGCCTATTCCAGTGTTTCATAACCCTTCTTCTAATATCTAATCTAAACCTCCCCTGGTACAACTTGAGGTCGTTTCCTCTCATCATTTACTACTAGGGAAAAGACACTGCCCCCTCCCCCCCCCCCAGCACCNTAGGCTCCCTTCAGATACTGCAAAGCCACTCTAAGGTCTCCTCGAAGCCTTCTCTTCTCCAGGCTGCAGAGCCCCAACTCTCTCAGCCTGTCCTCATAGCAGAGCTGCTGCAGCCCTCTGAGCATCTTCGTGGCTCTCCTCTGGACTCACTCCAGCAGAAAGTGAGGAGGTCTCTGCTGAGCCTCCTGTTCTCTGGACCAAACAATTCCAGTTCCCTCAGCCACTCCTCAGAAGATCTCCAGGCCCTTGCCTGGCTTTGCTGACCTTAGTAACAATGCTGGGTTATTTTTCTTGCTACCAGTTCTGGCCTCTTATTCCAAGAGACTTCTGTCTTGATCTACTCGGTGTGTTCACGATCCCATCTCTGCAGCTCATTCCATCAGGTTTTCAAGTCTTAAATGTGTTGTTAGTGCCCTCTGATGATAATTAGAACTAAACAGCACTGTACAAATATTTTCTCAGGCAAAGTTTTTTGCAGACTTAGCAGCTGTTGAGCGTCAGTGCCAGGTAGATAAATGCAAGTGTGCCTGTGTATGCTGCCTTGAGCTATGAAATGTAGAGGTCAACAACAAATTGTTTTCTTCTTTCTGCTGTTTGCAACTCCTTTTTTGGCACAGGATGTACATAATTCTCTTGACCACACAGCAATGTAGCTGAAAAAATCGTCACAAAGTTCAGCAAAGAGAAAGTGAGAGGCAAGGCTGAGTCACTGCATGAAGAGGAGCTGAGGGGAGGAAGCACTGCGCTGCACCGCCAGGGATTCGGAAGTGGCTGAGGAATGATCTATTCCAGAAGGCCTTGGCAAGCTGTCAGGCAGCAAAACAAGAAACAAAATAAAGCACAGTTCCACAAAGGGATGGAAACCACCCCCTGCAAAGTCAGCCAGAGAACTTTCCATGCAGTGGGAAGGGCAGTCCAGCCCGCTCCAGCTTTCCCAAGATGAGGCAATCGCAGCATGGACGCTCAGCAGCGCGGCTGAACGATCCATCCAGCAGGTGTTCAGTGCTGGCTTCTGCCTGTCAGCTGGTGCACAGCAACTGCTCAGGGGACACCTGAAGGGACCATGGTGACTGTCATGTGTCAGGGAGGTGGGGGCTGGAAAGGCAAGCAGAGCCAGGGATGACCATGTGGCAAGGAACTTAGAATCATACAATCAGCCAGGTTGGAAGAGACCTCCAAGCTCAGCCAGCCCAACCTAGCACCCAGCCCTGGACAATCAACCAGACCATGGCACTAAGTGCTCCAGCCAGGCTTGGCTTCAACACCTCCAGAGATGGTGACTCCACCACCTCCCTGGGCAGCCCATTCCAATGCCAATCACTCTCTCTGACAACAACTTCCTCCTAACATCCAGCCTAGACCTCCCCTGGCACAGCTTGAGGCTGTGTCCCCTTCTTCTGTTGCTGCTTGCCTGGCAGAAGAGCCCAACCCCACCTGGCTACAGCCTCCCTTCAGGTAGCTGCAGACAGCAATGAGGTCTGCCCTGAGCCTCCTCTTCTGCAGGCTGCACACCCCCAGCTCCCTCAGCCTCTCCTCACAGGGCTGTGCTCCAGGCCCCTCCCCAGCCTTGCTGCCCTTCTCCGGACACCTTCCAGCACCTCAACATCTCTCTTGAATTGAGGGGCCCAGAACTGGACACAGAAGACTTTTGTAGTGTGTAATGCTTCATCCCTTCACATACTTAAAACATCTCATTGCTTAACACCATTTTATCCCTGCTCTCGGGCCTGCCCTGTGGTTTATGCTGTGTGGAGGCAGAAGAGGAACACTCTAGTTCACTGTGGTGGCATCACGAATGCTGTTGCTGCTGCTCAGTTTTTGACCCAGGATAAAAGTCCCTTTATTTAATATATGCTGAGCAGGGAGAGAAAAACCTGAAAACTGAAAAAAGGTGGTGGTGGGGGAAACTAAATATCATACATTTATGTTTCTGAGCAGTCAGGAGCAGACCACAGCTACTTGGAGTGGTTCAAGCTTCAGTTTGCTATGTTCTACACAGCTGTGGGAAGAATAAGCACAGGGAGCACTGCAGTCTAATTAGCCTGGCAATAAGTTGGAGTCAAATTGCATTCCAAGGAGAGTTAGTCACATTCCAAGCATGTTTGCTTTCAAAAGTCATGATTCATATCTTTCTTTAATTGGAGGATCATCTATTTACAGCATTGTATTATAAGAGAGCGAGAGTTGACTTCTGGTCAAGAACTTGTGTCAAGGAAAGTTCTGTTCCACCTTTACACTCTGCCTTAGTGAGGACCCACTTGGACTATTGTGCTCAGTTCAGGAGAGACTGGAAAGAGACCAAGGCAAGGTACAAAGTGGCCGAGGGCACTGGAGCTTCTGTGCAAGGTCCAGAGGGAGCTGGACAGGCTGCAGAGGTGGGCACAAGCCAAGCTCAGGAGGTTCAACAAGACCAAGGGCAAGGTCCTGCAGCTGGGTCGAGGCAATGCCAAGCACAAATCCAGGCTGGGCAGTGAGTGGCTGGAGAGCAGCCCTGAGGAGAGGGACTTGGGGGTGCTGCTGGATAAGAAGCTCAACAGGAGCCAGCAGTGTGCACTTGCAGCCCAGAAAGCCAAGCAGAGCCTGGGCTGCAGCAGCAGAAGTGTGGCCAGCAGGGCCAGGGAGGTGATTCTCCCCCTCTGCTCTGCTCTGCTGAGACCCCACCTGGAGTACTGCATCCAGCTCTGGAGCCCCTGGGACAAGAGGGCTGTGGAGATGCTGGAGNTCAAAGTGGCTGTGAGGAGGAAGTTGTTGAGCATGAGAGTGGTGAGAGGCTGGAATGGGTTGCCCAGGGAGGTGGTTGAGGCCCCATGGCTGGAGGTGTTTAAGGCCAGGCTGGATGAGGCTGTGGGCAGCCTGCTCTAGGGTAGGGTGTCCCTGGGCATGGCAGGGGGTTGGAACTGGCTGATCCTTGTGGTCCCTTCCCCCCCTGACTGATTCTGTGATTCTGTGAAAGGCAGAGGGACCTGGGGATGTTTAGCCTGGAGAAGACTCAGAAGGGATCTTATCAATGCTTATCAGTATCTAAAGGGTGGAGAGCAAGAGGATAGGTCCACTCTTTCCAGGGCCCAGGTACAGGAGCAGGGGCACAAATTGGGAAGCAGAAGGCTGCTGGAAGCCTGGACAGTTGTGTTGAACCTGGATCAGTTGGGCTCTTTCCAGCTGATTTAAGGCTGACTTCTGCTACTGCCACAACCTGTGAGCAGCTGCTAGCATTCTCCTGTCTTGTTAAAAACTCATTCTACTCGGGGAGAGAGCTAAGGAGGGAGGATTTTTTTCTCTTTCATGTATGGATGGCTGCTGAATAAATACTTTAGAAAGAGTCCTGCTTTCTGAAGCAACCAAAGCAGCTTTGTTAAGAATAGAAGCAGTTTAAACTCCTTCAGCTATTCCAGCCATGCATACAGAGCTTTGGGAGAGTGTTCTGCAATCGATTTTTTTTCTCCCTGTGGAAAAACAAGTTTTGTAGCAAGCCAGCTCCTGCTTCCAGCAGAGTTTTAGGCCAAACTGTTCTGAACCGACCCAGAACCAGTTGTCTTTGTTACTTCAGAATAGACAAAGACTGAGCTGTGAATAGCAGCTTGAGTTTTTCAGCTGCCTGTGACTGTTTCAGCTTTGTGTTTGAATCACTGTTGATGAGTTGATGATTACTGTTCCCTGAGTGCTCAGTGTCCCAATGTGTTAAATGAACTGGCTTCTGGAGCAGCAGCAAAGTAATCACAGCCTTCATTTTCTGCTCTGTCCCTGACACAGCAAAATAACTAAGGAAAAAGTAACATCCATCCTGTGGCCAGCAGGACAATGGAGGTTATTCTGCCCCTGGACTCAGCACTGGTCAGGACACACCTCGAGTCCTGTGTCCTGTGTCCAGTTCTGGGCTCCTCAATTCAAGAGAGATGTTGAAGTGCTGGAAAGTGTCCAGAGCAGGGCAACGAAGCTGGGGAGAGAAACGCAGCCCTGTGAGGAGAGGCTGAGGGAGCTGGGGGTGTGCAGCCTGCAGAAGAGGAGGCTCAGGGCAGACCTCATTGCTGTCTGCAACTACCTGAAGGGAGGCTGTAGCCAGGTGGGGTTGGTCTCTTCTGCCAGGCAAGCAGCAACAGAAGAAGGGGACAGAGCCTCAAGTTGTGGCAGGGGAGGTCTAGGCTGGATGTTAGGAGGAAGTTGTTGTCAGAGAGAGTGATTGGCATTGGAATGGGCTGCCCAGGGAGGTGGTGGAGTCACCGTGTCTGGAGGTGATTAAAAGGAGACTCGATGAGGCACTTAGTGCCATGGTCTGGTTGATTGTCCAGGGCTGGGTGCTAGGTTGGGCTGGCTGAGCTTGGAGGTCCCTTCCAACCTGGTTGATTCTGCGATGCTTTCACCTGGGTGACAAGCAGGGCTGTCTGTCGATGTGTGTGATAATTTCATTTGCCTTTTCTGGGTAAAGATTTTCTTTCCTTCTACTTAATTTTGAGGTTGTTGTCCCTATATAATTGGGGGCTATAAGAAAGGTGGGCATGAGCACTTTAGCAGGACAAGGGATGATGGTTTTAAACTGTAAAAGGTTAACCCTGCTGAGGGAGCAGTCTTGACCCTGGCCCTGGGTGCTGCTGACTTCTCCCCAGGGGTGAGTCCGAGCCTTGCTCCAGGTGCAGTGCTTAGCCCTCTCCCACTCCTTGTCTAGCCCCCTATAGAAACAGAGGAACTTCTTGCTTTGTGCTCTCTTGCCCTGCCTGCCAGCATCACCCTCCTGTTCCTGCTGCCCTTTGCTTTACCATGTGGGCATCAGCCCACGATCTGGACGAACCATTGCCATCCATCTGGTTGTGCATATATGTGGTGTATCTTGTTTCCCCTTCCCTACACCTCAAATACCTTTATTTGCTGCTAAAGTTTTCTCTTTTAACTTCCAAATCAAGGTGAGGCTGTTTATTTGGCTGTGTTTGACCTTTTCCATTCTACATCTAATTCCTTTTCTTTGAAAAAGGAGGAGAGAGAGAAAGGCATCCTATAAATTGTTATTGCTTCTGTTAACTATATTTGAGTCTCTGGGAAATCTAAACTAGAACAGAGACACAAACTGAAAGAGAGAGGATTCAAACTGAATCTGGAGAAGAGTTTTTTAACACTGAGTGTGGTAAGGTATAGACATTGGTCATTCAGAGGGGTGGTAGATGCCCTAGCTCTGGAACCATTCCAAGTGGTAAGGTCATTCAGAGGGGTGGTAGATGCCCTAGCTCTGGAACCATTCCAAGTGGTAAGGTCATTCAGAGGGGTGGTAGATGCCCTAGCTCTGGAACCATTCCAAGTGGTAAGGTCATTCAGGGGGGTGGTAGATGCTCTAGCTCTGGAACCATTCCAAGTCAGAAGAGGGCTCTGAGCAGTGGCTGATGTCTCTGCTGACTGCAGAGGTCTTGGACTAGATGAGCTTTATGGGTCCCTTCCCACACAAACCACTCTGATTTTTACTTGCTTGAGGTGTGTGTCATAGCTCTTCACCTTAAGGCTGCCCTGAAGCTGCTGAGGAACTGCAGACCACCTCCTGTGGTGGAAAGGAAGATGTTGTTTGATAGCTGGTGTGACAGCAGGTCTTGAGCCACCAGAGAGTCAAGGTGTAGCTGGTTAAGCACTAAGACTTGGAGCATTCTTGGGGCACCAGGTCTATCATAGTCTCACAGTATCATCAGGGTTGGAAGAGACCTCACAGATCATCAAGTCCAACCTGTTACCACAGAGCTCAAGGCTAGACCATGGTACCAAGTGCCACGTCCAAGCCTGCCTTGAACAGCTCCAGGGACAGCGACTCCACCACCTCCCTGGGCAGCCCATTCCAGTAGCCAATGACTCTCTCACTGAAGAACTTTCTCCTCACCTCAAGCCTAAATTTCCCCTGGCACAGCTTGAGGCTGTGTCCTCTTGTTCTGGTGCTGGCTGCCTGAGAGAAGACAGCAACCTCCTCCTGGCTACAACCACCCCTCAGGTAGTTGCAGACAGCAATAAGGTCTGCCCTGAGCCTCCTCTTCTCCAGGCTAAACAATCCCAGCTCCCTCAGCCTCTCCTCGTAGGGCTGTGCTCGAGGCCTCTCCCCAGCCTCGTTGCCCTTCTCTGGACACGCTCAAGCATCTCAATGTCCCTTCTAAACTGGGGGGCCCAGAACTGGACACAGTACTCCAGGTGTGGTCTAACCAGTGCAGAGTACAGGGGCAGAATGACCTCCCTGCTCCTGCTGGCCACACCATTCCTGATGCAGGCCAGGATGCCATTGGCTCTCTTGGCCACCTGGGCACACTGCTGGCTCCTGTTCAGGCAGGTCTAGAGGCAGTGTCCAAAGGACAAGGTAGGATTCAGAATGATGACCAGCTTTGTCCTGGCTCTTTTGGACTGCTACAGGCAAACCTCCTTATTGCTTTGTTTCTCAGTTTCCCCACCATAAGATGGACTGATGCTCTTTCCCCTCTCTGAAAAGTGTGACTAGTTCTACAAGTAGGAAGTGGGCTGAAAGCCAGGCAATAATTTTGGCATTAAATATTGGCATTTCTTTATTGAATGCTCTCCACAGTTTCAGGATATTCTTGTTGCTCATAACCAGAACTTTCTATTTCTGCAACCTCATATCACCTCCCTGTGCTGATGCCTTTAGATGCTCCGTTCCAGGGCTGCCATGGGGATTTCTGCAGGCTCTGGTATCACTCTGCACAGAAGACAACCAGGCTTTGAGATAAGCAGTTTGTGTAGGGAGCAGGCACTATCTGGTTTGTCTGAAAGAGCACTGGAGAAGTGAGAAGAGGAGGAAGAGAAGGCACAGGCATTTTGGAGCCATGTCTTTGCCACAGGGCTCTCCAATTATGCCAGTCTGACCACTTATGGCAAAATACTGGGCTGTTATAATCTAGTCTGTTCATTTCTCACATGAAGCAGGGCTTTACAGAGACTTGATCATGAGCTACAGAATTCTGTTCCCCTTCCCAGTGTCCTAGCCACATTATCCTACTGAGTGTAGAGACAGACCACTGCTTTGATGACATTCAGCAAGGCCAAGTGTAAGGTCCTGCACCTGGGTGGTGCAATCCCAGGCACAGCTCCAGGCTGGGCGAGGAATGGCTGAGAGCAGCCCTGAGGAACAGGACCTGTGGGTCTGGGGTGATGAGAAGCTCAACATGAGCCTGCAGTGTGCACATGCAGCCCAGACAGCAACCCTGTGCTGGGCTGCAGCAAGAGCAGTGTGGGCAGCAGGGCAAGGGAGGGGATTCTGCCCCTTGGCTCTGCTCTCCTCAGACCCCACCTGGACTCCTGTGTGCAGTTCTGGAGCCCCCAGCACAAGAAGGACATGGAACTGCTGGAGTGGGTCCAGAGGAGACCCACGAAGATGCTGAGAGGGCTGCAGCAGCTCTGCTATGAGGACAGGCTGAGAGAGTTGGGGCTCTGCAGCCTGGAGAAGAGAAGGCTTTGAGGAGAACTTGGAGTAGCCTTCCAGTATCTGAAGGGGGCTATAAGAAGGCTGGGGNAGGGAGGTTGTGCAGCACAGAAGCACCCAATGTGATCTTTGATCACATTGGGTGCTTCTGTGCTGCACAACCTCCCTGGAGGTGTTGAAGGCCAGATTGGATGAGACCTTGAGCAGCCTGCTCTAGTGGGAGGTGTCCCTGCCTATGGCAGGGGGTTGGAACTGGATGATCCTTGAGGTCCCTTCCAACCTAAACCATTCTGTGATTCTATGTCTTGTCAGGTGACAAGTACCCCATTCCCCAGAGCTATGTGGGACCTTGTGCTCATTTAAGCTGCTCATCCTGGGACCAGCCCTGAACAGAATTTGCTGCAGAATTCCCTCTGATGCTACTTCTTGGAGTATGTCCAGCACCTGGCTTAGAAACTTAAAGCTGCTTTCTCTAATCACTGAAAACACTTCAGTATATTTAGAAAGGGTCTTGTCAGGGTTAATAACAGCATTTGGAGCCTCTGTGATAGCAGCTCTAGCTTGCTTTCTACAGGAGGGAGCTGAAGGTTTCAGTACCATGTCCTTTGCTCTGCTGTACAGTACTCTTCACCCTTTCTTGTGCTTGGGGCAAAGGCTATGTGCTATCAACCAAAGGATCTGTTAATGGTGTTGCCTGTCCATGCTGCTTTGTGCAGAGTTGAATGTTTCTATGTGCATGGTCCCTTAGCAGAAAAGTTGAAGGAGTTACTATGAAGCAGTTTTTATGCCTTTGAGATCTGCATAATGCAAAGTAAATTAGCCAGGCCAAAGCTCTGCGCCAACAGAGCTGCAGTGAAGCTGTGCCTGAGCTGGATCCAGACAAGTTTGTTTGAGTATCTCTGCATGTGGTGAAGGAGAACTCCCTCAGATGGCTTCAAGGATGCCAAAGATTCCTGGGTTCCAGACACAGTCTGGCGTCTCTTGTTCTCTCCAGCAACTGTGACTCAGGTCTGCATCACTCTGCACAGCTGCCATCTTTCCCCATTGACTAGGAGGCTGCACACAGTGTGCAGCTGCCATCTTTGTGGCACTGCCAGAGAGCAGGTCTTTGGCACATAAACTCAGGGAATGGTTTGGGTTGGAAGGGATCTTAAAAGATCACCCTAAAGATCTGAGATAGGGGACAAACACCTCCCTACTCCTGCTACTATCTGAACTTTGTCAGGTTCAAGAGTTGAGCTCCAATATCTATGAATGCTCAAGTCCATGTGCCACTGGATCCTGAGTGAATCATAGAATCATAGAATGGTTTAGGTGGGAAGGGACCTCAAGGATCATCCAGCTCCAACCCCCTGCCATAGGCAGGGACACCTCTCACTAGAGCAGCTTGCTCAAGGCCTCATCCAGCCTGGCCTTAAACGTCTCCAGGGAGGAAGCATCCACAACCTCCCTGGGCAACCTGTGCCAGTGTCTCACCACCCTCACTGTAAACAACTTCCTCCTAACATTCAGTCTAAATCTCCCCTCTGCCAGTTCAAACCCATTCCCCCTCGTCCTGACATTCCCAGACCTTGTCAATAGTCCCCCCCCAGCCTTCCTGTAGGCTCCCTTCAGATACTGGAAAGCCACTCTAAGGTCTCCTCGAAGCCTTCTCTTCTCCAGGCTGCAGAGCCCCAACTCTCTCAGCCTGTTCTCATAGCAGAGCTGCTGCAGCCCTCTGAGCATCTTCGTGGCTCTCCTCT
>WAAF01014172.1:0-17058 GCA_013400475.1 Tricholaema leucomelas
TGCTAGCTAGGCTCAAACTAGCACAATAAGTCTGGCACAGGCCATCTGATTTTTTTTTCAGATAAGCAGAAGAGATAGCCCATGCACTATGTTGTAAGTGAAAAGTGTCTTCCTACTCATTACCCTACAGAAGACTGAGCACAAAAGTCCACAAATAGAGATGTCTTAATTCAGGTATCTGTATGTAGGTATCTACTCGGACATCTCAGGTGCTGTTATAATCAACAGAGTCACAGTTCAGTTCAGTTGCACATAAAGACTTTTCCAGAAATTTTAGGCTCTGAGGCTATCTCAGTTGTCCTTTAGCAGACATTTCGAACAGGTATATATATCCCATACTCACCAGCCCTGTGAAGGGGTCTATAATATGCACACAAGAATGACTTCTGTTTTGGAAAATTAATTGAATCCCAGGACAGCATCAAGAGCAGCAGGAGCTGGACATCTACAGCCTGGGGCTTAGCCTACTTTGCATGACAATTCATAGCCTGCAATATGGAGGTCGGCCCCACCTTAGGGGAGGGATTCATTTACCTAAATGTAGGCTTTTTGAACTATTTGTGAAGCTTATCTATAACGTCTATGCAGCACTGGTAGATAGGTGTGGTGGGTTTACAGGAGACCCACAGTCTTCTGGATAAGCACCTAGAGGCCAGGCAGGATAACTTACTGCAGGACCTCTTAAAATGCATACATACAGCAAAGGAATCCCACCGGAGCTGTTTACCTTGCATGATCATAATTTCTTTTCTGCATTGTCTGGTAGTGGCTGAACTACTTGCTCCCTGGACAGGGTACTTCTAGCAGGTGACTGAAAAACATTGTGAAAGATACATGCATTTGCTTTCCTCAGTGATGTTGGCTCTGTTCTCCTCTAACAATGCTGCAGAGCGATGCCAAGGAAATGTATCATCTACATACCTGTCACAGTCAGCACTGACAATCTTAGTTCTGATTAAGTCAAATTGATATGTTGCTCCTTGCCTCTACCCTTTCCACACTGAGAAAGCAAAGCAGCTAAATTACTGCAAAATTTCCCAGTGTAGAAAACCAACAGTTATACTTGTACAAGATTTTAATTGATTTCTGCTACCAGTGAGAGGAACTGAAATCAAGATTTGCAGCTCAAGAGAATTATCTAAAAAAATGTTATCTCTGATGCCAGCATAACAAGTAGCAGAGTATTTTCCATTCAAAATGAAGTGTCATATGAAGAAGGCAGCCTACATTTGACCTTCCTGTGGGCAAGATAATCTAAATTTCACATCTGTGTGTCTGAAAGTAAAGGGCAGTTTCAAGCCTAATGTATACACCTTGTCTATACATGTCTCTCAGGACAGCCTGTAATTAATTTAATTTGTTAAGGGATCGAGGAGCTTAGAAGACAATTTGCAGTATGAGCTTGCTCTGCATAGTGTTAATTTCTTCTCTTATGTGATGGTTTGGGTGTTCCCCACCCCCCACACTTTTAGAAATTACCCAGACTAGACTCAGTCGGCTCTGGAAATTTGAATGAAGCTTATATTTACAGCTGGCACAATTTACAAGCAGATATTTACAGTATATACAGATATAGACAGAGATATACAAGGTAAAAAAGGTAATACAAACACAATTCCCCTCCCAGAAACCTGAGTCCCCAGGAGGGGCTCTCAACCACCCCTCACCTTCCCCTACCCCTCTCAACCTTACCCCAGTCCTAAGGAAGAATGGAGGTTCAGCCAAGAGGGTTAAAAAGCAAGGTGAAGCAGCCCAGCCAAGGGTGAGGTTAGAAAGCAAGATGGAGTCCAGCCAGCAGCCTCAGCTTCTCCCCAGCAGGCAAAGCTCCCCAGCGAAGAGAAGAAGCAAGTGCAGTAATCTTTGTTTTGCCTTTCTTCTTTACACATCCCAGCAAGACTGTGAGGGAAGTAGACCTCACCATTGTTTTCATTTTACAGCCTATCATCTAGTTCTTCTCACCAAAACATGCTAGCTAGGCTCAAACTAGCACATCTTACAACTGAGAATTCCAGAATCACTAACCACCAATATTGAAAAACTTTGCATGAAAAGATAAAGGGTGAGAGATCTTTCAGAGCCAAATATTATGTTTAGGGGTTGATTCTAATATCTGTATGTATGTAAATTATCACAGTATCACAGTATCACAGTATCACCAAGGTTGGAAGAGACCTCATAGATCATCAAGTCCNGAGACCTCATAGATCATCAAGTCCAACCTGTTACCACAGAGCACAAGGCTAGACCATGGCACCAAGTGCCACATCCAATCCTGCCTTGAACAGGTCCAGGGACGGCGATTCCACAACCTCCCTGGGCAGACCATTCCAGTAGCCAATGACTCTCTCAGTGAAGAACTTTCTCCTCACCTCAAGTCTAAATTTCCCCTGACGTAGCTTGAGGCTGTGTCCTCTTGTTCTGGTGCTGGCCGCCTGAGAGAAGAGAGCAACCTCCTCCTGGCTACAACTGCCACTCAGGTAGTTACGTTGCCTTGTTGGTTTTTTTTTTTTCAGCTTTCCTGTTCTCATCTTTCCCATTTGGAATATTGTAGTGGCATGAGAATGGCAAGGCTGACCTTTTACTTGCCTATGTAAGGTAAGACTAGCAGTATTCACAAGTTTCCATTCACCTCTCTGTGAGTCTTCACTGGACTTCTATGACATACTGGTGACAAAAATTCTCAATCTTTTACTCATACCTTGCAGATACTTAAAATAAACCCTTCACAGGCTAATAAGGAACTTTTTCACCCCTTCTTCCCACCCACACTGGGTGAGACTAATTTTCAAGTGTAGTGACTGTAAGAACTGGGAATGATCCAACAGTAACAAGAGGACACATCTCATACATGTGATTCCTGATCACAGACACATGGCGTTTAGGATTACTTGATCTTCAAGTTCTATACACTGAAACTAACTGCAGTAAATCATAGATAACAGGATGATTTCTGTAGCATCTTTTGTTTGTGAACAAAGCTACAGCATGAGGACTCAGCCAGAAGATTACAAGAGAAAAACTCATATTTTAGTGAATGCAACTTGTAGGCTGTATGTTAAAAATTAGATAGTACTGCAGGCAACAAGTACCTGTTAGCTACACTCTGATACAATGCATATTTATTGAAGTCTTTTCTTAAGCCTGAGAGCAATGGGATCCTTGAACACAGCATCAGATGAAATATTTTTGCTTCCAACTCCACATCTGCTTCTCAGATAAGAGACAAAGGTCACTGGTCCTTGGGACAGGAGCCGGTAACAGAGGCCTTTTCCTTCTCCCGGCACATAGAATCTTTAACTCCTTCCCAGCAGTGAATCATCTGCCAACACAAGTAGTCATTTACACACAAGGAATGGCATATTTTAAGCTCTGGGATTTCCTGTGAATGTACTATACCAGCACCAGGTACAAGGGAGAGTTGCAAGCATGGCACTGCGCAGGCACTGCTTTGGGAGAGCATTGCATAAAGACAGCCACACTCTAGCCATGCCTACCTGGTCAGAAACCATTAACATTTATTCCTGTGTTGTCCTCTCCACAAAATATTTCTCATACGCCCAAACACACATCTGGAGAGCTGCTTTGTAACTAACAAGCTTAAATGGCTGAGATGGCTTGAACCTCCACAGGAGGCCTTCAGTTGCATCTCTCTGTCCATTCAGTAGGCATCCATGAAAGATAATTTCACCAGGCACTTAAAACTGAAATGGAAATTCATAGCACTACTCTACAATATACATGTCTCTCTTCATAACCTCTCTTCTTTCACACTATTCTTCTTCCTTTGAACATAGTCCAAAATGACTACCTAAAGCTGAGAACAGGATTAGCTACTTGAGAATTGCAAACCTCAGAATCTGAGATTTAGAGTAGCTTCCTTCAGCTGGGCAACTTTAAGAGATTTACTGACCCACTGCCAGAGACAGAGCAACTAGAAAACTCCTGGGATTGTTGTGTTATAGATCAAACTGTTGATAAATTACCTTCTGCTTCCGTTAGTTTAATAGTATTAGTGATGAATTTGCTTATCTCCCCCCTTTCCAAATACTTTATGAAAACAATTCAGTGGTAAAAAAATATTGTTTCCCCACATCTTGCATCTCTGTGGATGCTTACAGTCATAGAAAAGAAGATAACAATTTTGATTTTTAAAATATTTCAGTGGAATGCAGAGACTGAATGAAGAAAACTTATCATACAATTCCTAAAAGCAGTGCTCTTGACTGGACTTATGTCATGAATTGAACTGAACCCGATGCTGCTATTTGTGCCATGCTGCAGCCATGCCAGCTTCAAAAATAAAAGTGCTAACTGCATCAAAGTATTATGAAGTTCAGATTGTAGCATGGAAGGCTTTCTGTTCCAGTTGTTGCTTCTTGAGTGTAGCCTTTTTTCTGTAGGCATAGCGGAAAGAGTGGGGGTCGGATAGCTGCTGGTGTTGGGTTTCTGGTTTAGGCTGAGATTTTTCCCCTGTATTTCACTGCGCTTCTTCTTCAAATAGGTTAAGGTAAGGTAATCATGCATTATATTATTAGCTAAGATAATTACACATTGTGCATATGATAATTTATATTACATTAAACTCTTGTCTCTTTATGTCAACCCTGAGTTGTGTGTGTTACTTTCCTCCTCACTTTTGTGCTGGGGGGAGCAGGCAGTTCAGTCTTTGTGCTAAACCATAATAACTTGAAAATGTTGTGATCAGTACGCATTTCTGAGAACAAGAAGTTCAATATTGAGTTTTTCTTTCCACATTCATTGCACACTAGATAGAATTTTATCAGTGCAGTATTTGAGTTTGACAGTGTGCACATTTACATCAGCTATGTCATTTCACATAAACCAGCCTAAGGCTCTTCTTTCTCCACATCACATTCAAGTGCTTTAAACACAGCTTTACCCAGTCTCTAACTCTACAACAGAGGTTGTGACTTGTTTTGTCTTTTCCGTTGCTATTCTATTCATACCACACATTTTCCCTAGCTGAAAATTTCCTGGGAGGAACAATGTCTCTACATATCAATTAACTGGCATCTATCTCAGCTTTATACTCAGGTCTCCAACCCACATAGCAGGTAGATGAACATTCACACAGCAAATTTTTTATTTGGCTTTTGGATCTGCTGTAACATCATCACATCTAGAGAAGCAGCCAGCCCTTCCTTCAGTCTATATTTCTTTGTGATCTGAAGACACAAAACACTTTACTGTTTTGAGAACTTAAAAACTGATAGAAAAAAGGTAGTACTGAGTATAAAAGATTAATATATCTAGATACAGCATAAAAGAATTCATTCCATCTCTGTAAGGTGGATTGAAATGGTGTACATAGGAACTAGCATTTCAGAAAACTGGTTTACTCTACTATTCTAATGTACTGTATCCATATCATTACAGCCCCGTTTCAAGTGAAATCCTTGTAGATGGACATGTCATGCTAATAAATGGGATTTTAAATAGGAAACTGTTAAGGAGTTATCAAAGAGATGAAGACAGAGTCTATTTTGGCTATGCTGTAACCACAGCTCTGAGTGGAGGAAAGATAGTGGGTTAAAATCATTAGTGTATACTGTTTACATGTACCACCTCCTCATATACAGAGTTGCCACTGAAGGAGTTATCTCTTGGACTAGTGTGGAGGGATTTTTGCTAACAGGACATGAAATGATAAATATGAGTACCCGTGCTGGCAAGCATCCTTGAGTCCATCTTGGGCTTAAGATACTAGGCGGTAAATAATAGCATTCCACATGCAGCTGCAGGGGGTGGAGTGCCAGCTGCATGTGGGCAGAGTTAACCAGCCCAAGGGGGGCAGGTTAGCCAGCCCAGGGGCTGGCACCATAGATTGTTATTGTAATATCACCCTATGTGCATCATGCTGGTAACCCTGGACCAACCGTGTGCTATCCACATGTACCAAACCTAAACTAAGTTAGCTGTGCACGCCTCTTCCAAGAAAGCATATAACTCACTGTAACACGGAAATAAAGCTCATCATATTGATGACCCAAGAGTCATTCATCCCACAGTGCAACACTGGCAGACTAGATGAGATGAGATTCTTATTGCCCCAAGCTTACAACAGTCACAGCAGATGCACTACATTTTGTGTTGCAGGCTCAGTACCCTAGCAATATCATCTTAATTCCTTCATCTACTGCCACATTTTATTGCTGAGATCCCCGCTGCTAGCAGTTTAGGAACACTAATGGAAACACTGAGTTCTGTCATGGTCCTACACTGCTAATTCTCAAGTCTTTCATTTTGTATTCAAACTTCTTTTTTCTCGATGAATTGACTTCATTATATTGGTTATTTTAGTTATTTTATTCAAATTTCCAGAAGCCTTCAAAGCTTCCATTGATAAAGTCAGTTTTGCTAGACAAACGGTTTAAAGGATACTGCATGTTTCAGGTGACAGTAATGAAGCAGATAATGGCAAGCACAGACAAAGTCCATCAGTGTTGGAAGTAATGACACAGGATATATAAAAGTGGGTTGAGTAAATCATAAATCAAGGAATTATAAAGCAAATATCAATGTGACGTAATGCATATATCTGCACAAATATGCATAATATATTTCCAAGACACTGTAAAGTGAGAGAGTATATTTATGGTGTTGTGGTGGGCCCATAGGTCTGAAAATAGGCTTATATATGCCTTGTCTTGCCTGGACATGTTTTTCTGCCCACACCAGAGGTAAACACATAAATGAACACAAAGGAGCATAACAAACCTGATGCCATAAAGTCTGGCCTGCCCAGGGCCCCTGGTTGTGTAACTAGGTTGTATAAGCCCACGTGCCCAGCTTATGGCCCACCGGGTGCAAGGCCCATGTAATCCCCATATTTGGGAGGTCCAGACCTGTGGCTCTCACCTATTATGGTATGGTTTGGCTATCTGCCAAGCTGATTGGTCATTTTGGTGGCCAAAGGGCCATTAATCTCAGCCCACATTTTATAAATAGGGGTACACAGGTAAATAACTTGACTTCCTGGCTCTTGCCTTTTGCTTTTGCTGCTACCTACCTGCCTTTTGCTTATGCCTGCTCACCTGCAGAATCTCCCATGGCCTCTCAGCCAGCTGTGCACACCCACGCACCACTGCGGTGAGTTACCAGGACTAGATCCTATATTGCCTGCCTTTATCTATGGACCTCAGTCTCCCATGTAGCCATGCACCCTATTACACGCCCACTGCCTTGTCACTGCCTGCTAAGCTCCACTGCCATGAGTTACTAGGACTAGATCCTGGATTGTCTGCATGTGATCAGCCTGTGTGGTCAGCGTGACACCGTGCTGAGACTGCACGACACCCTGCCTAAGCGTCCTGCCTAAGAATCCCTGGATAGATTGTCCAGAAGAAGTCGGGAGAACAAGGTCAGAGACTGTCCATTCCCCTGAAGCAGGGAGAATTCCAGCCTCAACATCCACAGGCAGAGTTTCCCTGAAGATTGGAGACTTATATAGGCTGTGACATAGCCCCGGAGGGTGATTGATAATTAATAATAGTATGTGAGTGAATGCTTTAATGCCTCTGTAATTTTCTACTGCCTTCTGCCATAGAGCAGAAAGAGCTTGAGCCCATCTACTGGGCAAACAGCATATTGACCCTAAGTGTCATTTGACTGCAGGGAAATTTCTCTCTCTGTTTATAGTTCGAATGTTTGCTAGTTACTAACAAGTTACTGTTTGATATTATTACTAGAATGTCTTCCATAACCATGTAAGATCCAAAATAATATTAAAATTTAGTGGTTGGAGGTGGAGAGAGTTCAAAATATTAAAATTAACAAATTATCTATTTTTATAGAATATCATCTCGCACCAATTCTCCCCTCCACCACAGTTGGTGTACATGGCAGAATCCCTTCCACAACATATGGTCCCACAGCATCTAGCATAAAACTACATACCCCCTAAAAGCAGTGGGCTTTTTTGAAGACATTTTGAAGACAGTTTGAAGACAGGTACAGGCCTCTGGGGAAAGTTAAGGGTTAGGAAGAAAATTAATTACTCGTACGCCCCATCAAGACACTCAATTTACCAGAGAAACATGGTGTGGGATCTGGGACAAGAAATTTCTGCCACTGACAAGAGATTCTGTGGAGCTCAGACAAAATATTGGTACTACCATCAAATAAAATTACTTCATCAAGAGATACATACTACTGAAAACATGTTGCGTTTTCTCAAATAAGTCATTAAAAATCTACATAAATTTTTTTAATGATAATTTCCTTTCAAGCATGCTGTTTCCTTGTAACCAAGACAGACCACTTGACTAGCTCACTAACAACCTCACTGTACTTTCCTGAGGCATTTAATTTAAAAGTATTGTCAATTAATGGCATGAGACTGGAATATTTTATTATCTACAACATCTTTTCAGAAAGAGACACCCTAACTCGCCTTGTAGCATCAAGCAATATAGCGAGTTAATTAATAAATTATAACAGCATGAGGCAAAAATTAGTAGTAAAGAAATGTGAAAAGACTAAGAGAGGAAACGAACGTTAAAAGTCTAAGGGAGGCAGATTGAATACCACTCTTTTCTCTTTCAGCCCTCATAATTAAATACCCAGAGTCATCTAAAGGAATATGCATGGCTTCAGAGAAATGCCACATTTCTCATCCTCAATGAGACACTGCAGTGTTGAACTGAAATTATTAGTAGAAGGTTTCCAAAAGCATGGAGGGAAATGGGAGATAGGATGTAAAGGAGTATCATCCAGCCACCAGTGGCTCATGAAATGCTCCTAAAATGTCTAGAGGATTCTTTCCTTATGCTACATACTACAATTAAAGATACCAGCTGCAGGTGCAGTGTCAATAGCTGCATTCAGGTGCCAGACGTAAGACTTTAAAGAGAATTAAATTTTAATTTAAAGACAGTGAATTTCTCTGAACCCAAACCAGCACCCGTATCATTCAGAAAATCTGAAGATGGCTCTTTTACAGCTGTTGCTTTTAACATAAAGTACATTATCAATGCTCTGTAGAAATGGTGGCCCTAGTCTTTCATATCTCTTTGTAGGGGAAACTTAAAACATGTTGAAAATAAAAATCTAGCTTTTACACCTAGAACTTTAATCTACAGACTCATGTAAATAATTAAAGCAAAAAATCTGATGTGAGGCAACCTTAAGTGCTTCAAATCATGCTTACAGTTTAAATTTAGAGAATCTACCGAGATTAGAGGACCTACCAAGACCAGAGGATCTACCAAGACTGTCAGTTTAAATATCTGATCTGCCTGTTTCTATAACAAAAATCCTTAATAATGTGGCTGTAACACAAAATGTCCTGTACCTATTAGCAGACCATTAAACAGAAAATGCACTCAATCAAAATGTGAAGTGAGATGTTTTCTTTGCTACTTTATGTCATTAACAGTAAGAGAACTGCAAAATGTTCATTTATTACAGAATTCTGTTAAGTTTGCCATCAAACACCACAATGCTAGCCCCCAGAAATGCTGCCTTTATGTAAAACTGTAACATTGTCAGTCCTCACCTCTAGTCAGGTGCTCAACTTTTACGTGTCTCCTTTATTCCATTTTCCTCTCTATCTTCATTCTCCTGTCCTGTTTTCCCCTTTTCCACCCGACAGGTTTACAGGATCCTCTGACTAGGTGCATCTGCAATTTGTGCCAAAGTGACATTGTCTGGAAATTCAGATGGCAGACTCCTTCTCTCCTTGATACATAACAGGCAATTACTGTCTTTCATCTCTGTTCCTCAGTTTATATGAAATTTCTCTGATCATATCATCCTCTTGGGTGACAACAAATCATTGCATATCATGTTAATGCATAGAAATGAGATGAATGTCCATTTAATTGTCTCTTAATATTCCTGGGACAGCTGCATTCTGCTCTTGAGCCCTTCATAGAACTGAAGTATGATGGGAATGAGTCTGGCACAGGTGACTGCTCATCTTGTACAGCCAAGATAGAAATGTACACTGATTTGGAGATTTCAGCATTTTCGAATTCATGAAAAAAGCCACAAAATTTCTCACTGAAGAATTCAATTAGACTTTGACTTGCCCCTGAAGGTCAGTTTCTTTTCCATTTCTGGATTGATGAAAAGAAAACTGTAACTATAACAAGTCAAATGGACAAAAGCAGATAGTCCTATTTTCAGACACATCTCCTTCTAGAGTGTTTGAATGCAGCTCGTATCTTACTTCACAATCAGATCGTGCTGTTACAGCTACCTCTTATACTCTTCCACTGCTTTATTGCATAATTAAAAGTAACAAATAAATATAGCTGAACTGGAGCTCAATTGCTGGCTCTAAGTTTTACACTGTTTGGAAGACACTGCTTCAGCTTTGAAGCCTTTACTTTTTCTGCCTTTTACTTATTTTGTGTGATTTTTGACCTGCCTCAGTCTCTTTTCACGTCACCTAGTTAGTTTCTCCCTTCTCCCGGAATAAATGAGAAATTCTTTACCAAAGCAAAGACTTTGTGTCCTGCAACTTGTTCTAGGCTATATCTCATCAGATGGTGATATGGGCATGCTATACACTCCTTCTGAAGTGTCTGCACTCTTAGTAAGATAATAAAAGTTTAGGAATCTACTAACAAGGTAAGGAGTTTGTAAAAGTTAAAAATATATGGCACCTTAATTGTCATCATATTAAAAAACAAAGCAAAACAAACAAATAGACAAAAACAAAACAAAACAAAAAACACACACACACAGAAAAAAAAAAACACAAAACCAACCAACCATACAAAGCATTTAACAGATCCAGACCTGGCAAAGATGAATCTCATCTGCTGGACCTAGTCCATAATTTCTAGTCAACAAAAAGACAGAAAGAGGACCAGTAGCTGCACCTCCATACAGCGTCACTGATGTCCAGGAGACTTAAAAAAATGACCACAATCTCAATGCACAGCAGATACACTCAAGGTTTGATCTATCTGAGACACACTGGCCAAGTTTTACACTCTATTCAGTCAGATTGTGTCTTCTATGTACTGTGCTATGGAGATGCTTCACACACAGAGTGAATCTTGTACTTTCCCAGTCTGGGAGCAGCTACTGTGATGGCTAAGACATCGCAGAGAAGCCTCTGAGTGATGAAGCTATGTGATATCCAGGGAAGGATGTTCTCACCATCCTGGTGAACCTGTACTATAACCCAGTGAAGAGGTGAAAACTTAAGGTGCTAGAAAGAGAGAAGAGAAAATGTCATGAAAATTTTAAGCCACAAGCTTGGACCTGCAGGCAGAACTAAGCTTCAAGTGCAACTCCCTCTAAGATTCATACATTTTGCATTACACTTTCACTGGATGAAGACAAAAAGTGTCTTGTGAGTGAGTGCTCTGATCTTAGGCTATTATGCCAAAGACTCACACCATCACTACACAAATACTGTTGCCTATAGACCGCAAAGCAAAAACAGATGCCTATAAACAGGTGAGCAGTGATTTTCCCTCTGCACATATCAGAAAGATCTTTCTCATTCTCTTGAATAAGTAGAGTGCTTGCTTTAGGAGGCTTTTACGTGAAACGTTTTAAGTTTGTTTCACATCAAGTACCCAGGCATGTAGACTGCGTTACAGTACTTTCAAACTTTTTCTCAGTAATGCTAAGTCCCAAACTCTCTTGTTCTACACAGGCTTTTCTCATATCACCAGACATCTTAGAATAGCATAACTGAAGCAGGTGGTGGATGTAAAAAGTCAATGTATGCAAATAATAACTGTTGAAATAGTGAATAGTAAAAAAGATTCTCTGCTTGTGCAAGTTAGGTTATTTAGTTCTTATTAAAATCTGTTTTAAACCTCCTTTCATAGCACATGTTCCATTCTATCTAAATGACACTTCACCCAGCTTGGTAAGATGAATGCATTTTTCTCATGTAATTTGACTGAAAATATAACATGTTGTCTTCAGTGCCTTGTATGTGACAAGTAAAACTGCAACTCTAATGCAATTCTAATAAGGGAGAAAGATTTTCTGTCAGGGAACTATGACTCACATTTAGTTAATGTTTACACAGTGCTTTGATGCCTTGACATGCTTAATTATAGAATCATAGAATTGTTTCAGTTGAAGAAGACTTCTAACATCATCAAGTCCAACTGTCAACCTAGCACCACCATAGCTATTAAACAATGTTCCTACATGTTTTTTGAACACCTTCAGGAATGCTGACTTCACCACCTTCCACAAGAATCACTTGTATGTGAATTCTCCATGCAATGGTTTAGTAGGTTCACAGGTGTGATGGTTTGGGAGTTACCTGCCTCCCCCCACACACTCTGGAAAATCACCCAGATAGACTCAGATGGCTGGAAATTAAAGAATGAAGCTATATTTACACCTTAGCAAATTATATAAGCATATATACACAAATATACACAGATATATACAAATTTAAAGTAACACAGAAACACAATACCCCTCCCAGAAACAGTCAAACCCCCCAGGAAGGTTCTCAATCCAAGCCCCCTTCCCCCTGCCTTTTTCCCTCCCTTCAGAAATCATAGAATCATAGAATGGTTTAGGTTGGAAGGGACCCCAAGGATCATCCAGCTCCAACCCCCTGCCATAGGCAGGGACACCTCCTACTAGAGCAGGCTGCTCAAGGCCTCATCCAGCCTGGCCTTAAACACCTCCAGGGAGGAAGCATCCACAACCTCCCTGGGCAACCCGTTCCAGTGCCTTACCACCCTCACTGTAAAGAACTTCCTCCTAACATCCAGTCGAAATCTCCCCTCTTCCAGCTTAAACCCATTCCCCCTCGTCCTAACATTACTAGACCGTGTAAATAGTCCCTCCCCAGCTTTCCTGTAGGCTCCCTTCAAATACTGGAAGGCCACTATAAGGTCTCCTCGAAGCCTTCTCCTCTCCAGGCTGAAGAGCCCCAACTCTCTCAGCCTGTCCTCATAGCAGAGGTGCTCCAGCCCTCTGATCATCTTCGTGGCTCTCCTTTGGACCCGCTCCAGCAGTTCCATGTCCTTCTTGTATTGGGGGCTCCAGAACTGCACACAGTACTCCAGGTGGGGTCTGACGAGAGCAGAGTAAAGGGGGAGAATCACCTCCCTTGCCCTGCTGGCCACACTTCTCTTGATGCAGCCCAGCACTCGGTTGGCTGTCTGGGCTGCATGTGCACACTGCCGGCTCATGTTGAGCTTCTCATCGACCCAGACCCCCAGGTCCTTTTCCTCAGGGCTGCTCTCCAGCCATTCATCACCCAGCCTGTATCTGTGCCTGGGATTGCACCGACCCAGGTGCAGGACCTTACACTTGGCCTTGTTAAACGTCATGTGAAGAAAAAAAATGTCTAACTTTGCTTTGATCTCTTCTGTAGTGCCCTTAAGAATTCAGATGAAAAAACAGATTCTTGGTTCTCTGAAAAACTTGTTAGGACGAGTACAGCAAATTGTATTGATACCAAATTAATTAATACAGAGATGATGGTACTGACTGTGACTTTTTTTGGTTCGTTATAATCTTCATGGTTAACCATTGAGAAATCACAACAGAAAATTTGGGTGCTTCCTTTACCTAAATGGTATACCAATTATTTATCATACAAGGCACTATCTTAACTTGTATTTACGATGATGGAAAAAATTGTCTTTTGGAGGACTTTATAATTAAAGATTAGAAGTAGAGGCTTTCTTTGTAGCTAGAAATTAAAGAAACATATTACCACGTCTGAAGTTCAATAAGGACAAGTGCAGGGCCCTCCATCTAGGGAGGAATAACAATAGGCACCAGTGCAGGTTGGGGCTGGCCTGCTGGAAAGCAGCTCCGTGGAGAAAGATCTTGGAGTGCTGGTGGACAGCAAGTTCTGCATGGGACAGCAATGTGCCCTTGTGACCGAGAGAGCCAATGGCATCCTGGGGTGTATCAGGAAAAGTGTGTCCAGCAGGTCTAGGGAGGTTTTTCTCACCCTCTACTCTGCCCTTGTGAGCCCACACCTGGAATGCTGTGTCCAGTTTTGGGCTCTCCAGTTCAAGAGACAGGGACCTGCTGGAAAGACTCCAGCAGAGAGACACATGGATGACTGGGAGACTTGAGCATCTCCCCTACAAAGAGAGAGTGAGAAACCTTGGGCTGGTTAGTCTGGAGAAGAGGAGACTGAGAGGAGATGTTATCCATGTGTACAAATATCTGAGGGGTGGGTGTCAAGTGGATGGAGCCAATCTCTTTTTGATGGACAGCAGCAATAAGGCAAGGAACAACGGCTACAAACTGAAACACAGAAGGTTTCACCTCAACATCAGAAGGAATTTCTTTACAGTGAGAATAAAGGAGCCCTGGAGCAGGCTGCCCAGAGAGATTGTGGAGTCCCTCTTTATTCAGTAACCAAAAGCACCTATTTGACCTAGGCTAAAAGCTTGTATGAGATGATCTTCTATGTTTCAAAATCATTCTGGGATTCTGTAGTAAGGCTGGTGGAAAGCAGAGTGCCAGAAAAGGCCCTATGGCCCAGGTGGACAGGGAGTTAAGCAAGAGCAAAAAAGGCACCCTTGTCCCAAGGCAGCAACTGCTACCCCGGGCTGCTCATCAGCAACTGAGGAAAGGTGCTCCATCCCCTCTGCTCAAGACAGACATGACCATAGTGGGAAGAGCCCTCCAGTGCCCCTCCCCCACCTCCAGCTACCATCCAGAGTGACCATTAGGGTACATGCAGGCTTGATCTGGCACTGCTTAGCAACAGCCCCAGTGCCTGTAGGGACAACGCTGCAGTGGCACTGAGAGAGCCAAGCTTTTTGCTCAGTACTATTGTCCAGCACAACGGTCATCTTGGCAGTCTCAGTCAGGCCAGCTGGGCACACAACTGAACTGCAGGAGTGTCTCCCACACAAGGCACTTAGAGTTGCGGCATGGGTCAGTTAAACTGCTGCTGTGGGTCCAGGTACATTTCACCCAAGCTACAGGGACAAGCTGGCACAGCCAGTGCCAGCATTGCACCTAGGATAAAATTACTCTTGGTTCACCAATGTGGTTAGGTGGTCATTCTCCGCTTTATTTCCATGATACAGTAACTTATATGCTTTCTTAGAAGAGGTGTGCACAACTAACTTAGTTGAGAGTTGGTTATATATGGATAGCTCCAGTTGGTCCAGGGTTACAAGCATGGCATGGATAGGTGATTTAACCATAACATTCTGAGGGTCAGCCTCTGGGGCTGGCTAACCCAGCCCCCTTGGGATGGCTAACTCTGCCCACATGCAGCTGGCACTCCACCCCCTGCAGCTGCATGTGGGGGTCGCTACCCAGCACCTGATATCTTAAGTCCCGGGATGTACTCAAGAACACTTCCCAGCATGGTTTGCTCATGTTTATCATTTCATATCCTGTTAGTAAAAATCTCTCTACAAGCCAGTACCCACAGCAGCCAACTTTGTCATGCCTGCCGCTGTCTGCCCTGCAGGGACGGCACTGACCCTGAGCCCATGCAGTGCTCACATCCTGTCCCAGACAGCAGGGAAGAACTTGCCCGTGTGGAAGGTGAGTTTGGAGAAGACAGGGACACAATGCTCCTTCTCTCCTCTCTGTTGTAAAGGGTGGGGGCGTTCAATTTAGATGTTTGGGGAAATCCGAGGCCGATTTAAATGTTATTAAATAATTTATTAATTTAAAAAAAAAAAAATTATATATATATATACACACGCACCCCCAAACCTATATACAAACAACCCCACAAGTCCTCTGTACATTGTTGATGACGTCACTCCATAGAATGTCCATTTACCATTGAATTTGAACGATCTAATACAAATTTCAGTAAAGCTCCAATCAGAGAGTTTTGCGGCAGAACGTGCCGCTGGCGGAATTAAGGAGACACTGTTGTGACTTGAAAAAGAGAGTTGAGGTACTCACAAATCGGAGTTCTATTTCTGTGGTCCTCAAAATATAAGATGATGGGAGTCACGAAGTTGATCCAGGTAGGGATAGTGGTTCTTCGGGTTCTGGGGCGCGCTGTCTGCGAAGGTGAGGCTGAAGTGGCAGATCGCCGTGGGACAAAAGCGATAGCCTCCGGCAGAAAGCAGACGAGCGGCACAGCGAGAGCAAAAGCACAAAGGCGAAGGCCCAGAGGCAGAGGAGGGTAGGTAGGTAGGTAGGTTCCCTGTTTACTCAGATTGCCCCATTTATAAGAAATGAATCGAGATTGATGGATTTATCGGCCATAACACTGCCCAATAGGCTTCTGGCAACAGGCAAGGGCATACCAAACAAGGAGAAGTCCACCAGTCCGATACCCCCAAATATGGATGTTGTGAACTGAGCCACACCCTGACAAAATAAGCTTGTGCAACTTATTTACCGCACAGGCCTGCACAGGGCCAGACTCCTTGGCGCCGGGCTCTTTGTCCTCGCAATGTGCCTTTAATGCGTTTACCCCAGGTCAGGGGAGGAACGTGTTTAGGCATGCCCGGCAGAGAAAGAAAAAGAAAAAAAAAGCCTATTCTTTTGGGCCTACAGCCTCTCCATGACACTCTCAAAGGCAGGCATTTGCACTACTGTCGTGGAAGGGGATTCTGCCACCTACGCCGATTTGTGGCAAAGGGGAGAAATTAATAGGTGCGAGATAATTATGTATAAAATTATATATTTATTAAACTCAATATTATGAACTCTCATCAGCCCCAACCACTATATTTAATATTAAATGGATCTTTCATGGTCATGGACTGACCTTATGGGAATAATAACACAATATGGCTTATTAATAACTATATTACAATATCTAGCACACAACTATTAACAGAGTATTAACAGAGAGAGAAGTTTCCCCGCAGCTCAATGCCACTTGGGGTCAATATACTATTTGCCCAGCAGGGTGGGCTGCAACACTTTCTGCTCTATGGCAGGAGGCTAAAGATATTATAGATATTACCGAGGCTTTAGAGTGTTTACTCACAATTCTGATTAATCATCAATAATCATTAATCATCATCCGGGGCTATGTCAACAGCCTATTTACCTAACGTCCAAACCTCAGGGGAACTTTGCCCGTGGACGTAGAGGCTGGAAATCTTCCCGGCTCTGGGGAGAGGATGCAGTCTTCCCAGCTAT
>WAAF01014181.1:0-11607 GCA_013400475.1 Tricholaema leucomelas
ATATATATATATATACACACACACATACATGTGAGTGTATTTTTTTAAAATCAGATCTTGCTTTGAAAGGAGAAATTCCTGCTAATTTCTATAGTCAGAGCAGAATCTTGCAATAAGTTCCTGCTCATTCTCCTATTCACATCACTGGTTCAGAACAGGACACATAGAAATGTGAATACTTTAGAACAAAGAAAAGATGTAAATCTGGAGAAGATCCACTTGATGGTCAGAAAAAGGGGAAAAGTAAGGCTGTTGCATAGGAAGTTATTAATTGAACTGCACAAGACTTTTAAAAGTGTCTAATTTAGAGTAGCAGTACCTTGGGCTGTACATGGCCCAATCACACAGAATAAAAAACAGCAACAAAGTACTTAGTTGTTAGCTAAGTTTCCACTATTTCTTCCCTCAACAATGATCTCCACGATCCTTGTAAAATATTGTCTACAAACAGTGTAGCAGAAACTATGACTAGGGCAAAAGAGTCAGGGTTTATCTCACATGCTCTGCAAGTGGTGTATACATCTGTAAGTGAATAGTTTGTTCACTTGAAAAGGCAGATTCAGTCAGGCATCAGAGACCTCTTCTCACCAACTGTGCAGTGAGTTCAGTTTTCAATAAATAATGTAACCTGTAACCAGCAAAGGAAGCCACAAATACAACCACTGCCACAGCCACAGTGGCAGAAAAGTGTGCCTCAGAGTCTAGTCCTGCCTGAATAGGCATTTAAATCTGTATTAAATAAAGATTTGTTTGGGCAATTGTCATTCTAATTTTATTTTCTTTCCCATAGAACCTTTCTCCTAACACTTATATCAAAACACCACCATGTATTAATAAAAGATATGGACTTCATCTGTCAGGAATGTCATCCTCCAAGTCTGCAATTCACCATGTATACAGTAGGGAAAAGAAGAACAAAAAAGCACCTGCCAAATATTCACAGCCTATTTCCAGATAATATTGGTAACACTGATATTTGAAAGAACATCAGAATAGGGTACTGTATTATGTCCAAAATCTTCTATATTGTGATCCCTTGCATTTCAAAATCAAAAGAAAAAAAATAACACACCATGTTTCAGTAAATCACATTCTATCAGCATAGCATGCTGAATTATGGAGTAAGAAAATAAGTTAATGTGTCAGGCACAGGGAGAGTAAGTAATGAGTTGCATGCTGGGATCCAAGTTAAAAGGAATGTATACAAATGCATTGGGCATACATAATAAGATGACCAAATTGGATGCATAGAGTGTGTGCTCATGGATACATTTAGAAAATTACTTGGAGTTAAACACAGACAGTGCCCCAAAAGGAAAGAAAATAAACATGGAGGAGTGCCCTGAAGTTGGAGGAGATTGTGTGTTGGCAGAGAAGCATTTGCAGGGGTCTGGTAGACAGAAAGAGGGCGTTTGCCCCAGCTGTTGGGAGAAAAAAAAAAAACCAAACAATTTGACATCACTGATGCTCTAGAGGGAGTTTCAAAGATTCAGTCAGGAACTGATTATTTTATTTTTGTAAAGAAACCTGAAGCATTCTGAATTATCTAAGCATGACTTTATGTGCTAGTTTGAGCCTAGCTAGAATGTTTTTGTGAGAAGAACTAGATCATAGGCTGTGAAATGAAAACAATGGTGATGTCTACTTCGCTCACAGTCTTGCTGAGATGTGTAGAAAGGAAAAGCAAAACATTAGATAAAGTCACTTCGCTTGGGCACTTCGCTCTGGGCTGTGCTCTCAGCTCTTCGCCTGCTGGGGAGCTCTGGGGCTGCTGGCTGAACTCCATCTTGCTTTCTAACCTCACCCTCCATTTGCTTTTTGACTGATTCACCTTTGCTTCTTAATCCCCCTGGCTGAGCCTCCATTCTTCCTTGGGACTGAGGTAAGGTTGAGAGGGGTAGAGGGAAGGTGAGGGGGTGGTTGAGAGCCCCTCCTGGGGACTCAGGTTTCTGGGAGGGGAGTTGTGTCTGTATTACCTTTTTACCTTGTATATGTCTGTATGTAACTGTGTATACTGTAAATATCTGCTTGTAAATTGTGCCAGCTGTAAATATAAGCTTCATTCAAATTTAATTCAAATTTCAAGTCTGGATGATTTCTAAAGTGGGGGCGGGGGGTGGTGGGGTACACCCAAACAACCACACTTCAGAGTGTAACTATGAAAGATGAAATTCAAATCTTTCCATAAAAGGTCCATTAATTCCAAGAGATTTTTGCCTCTTCTTTTTTTTTTTTTCTTTTTTTCTCCCTAATGATAATATTAAATTAGTTTGATTTGATTTGATTGCCTAGTTTCTGTGGATGAAAAGACAGACTGTGGGGCAGAGAGGAACTGTCAGATCTTTGAGGACCTTTTCCTTAGAGCACAAGACCTCTCAACCCCCATGTGTAAGAAATTGGGCAAGGAAGGAAAGAGAACAGCATGGGTGAGTAGAGACCTGTTGATGAAAATAAAGAGGAACAGAGAGCTGCACAGACAGACGTAGCAGAGAGAGGTAACCTGAGAGGGGTACAGGAACACTGCCAAGTTATTTAGAGATGAGGCCAGGAAAGCCAAGGCATGGCTGGAGCTGAACATGGCAAGTGAGGCAATGAATAGCAAGAAGGACTTCTATAGAAGTGAAGGAAGGTTAAAGACAGTGCACCCCCTCTGACAAGTGAGAATGGACATTAAGTGTCAACAAATGAGGAAAAGGCTGAGGAACTCGTTGACTTTTTTTGCTACAGCCTTCACTGACAATGTTTCTCTGTAACCCTCCTGAGTCACTAGGTTAAGTACTGGTAGCATAAAGTCCCTCTCACTGTAAAGGAAGATTGGTTTCAGGACCACTAGAGAAACCTGAACACACATCCACCTATGAGAACTGATGAGATGCATCACAGAGTCCTGAAGAAATTGACTGATGTATTTGCAAAGCCATCCTCCATAGCATTTGAAAAGTCCTAGCAGTCAGGTGAAGTACCTGGAGACTGGAAGAGAGAAAATGTTGTGCCCATTTTGAAAAAAAGGGTAAAAAAAAGGACCCTAGAAATTACCAACCTGTCAGGCCCACACCTGGGTCTGGGAAGATCATGGAATAGGTCCTCTTAGAAGGTACGCTGAAGAACACGATGGATAGGGACATAATTTGAGACAGCCAGCATGGCTTCAGCAAGGACAAGTCCTGTCTCACCAACCTAGTGGCTTTTACAGTGGTGTAACTACATCAGTGGGCAAGGGAAGACCAGCACATATCATTTGCCTGGATTTCTGTAAAGCCTTTGACAGAGTCAACCACAACATCCTTCTCTCAAACCTGGAAATATATGGATTCAACAGGTGGACTATTCAGTGGATAAGGAATTGGTTAGATGATCACATACAAAGGGTAGTAGTGGTCAATGGCCTGGTGTCCAGATGGATATGGGTCAATCAGACGTCTGTATTTGGACCACTGGACCAGTGATGTTCAGCATCTTAATCAGTGATACAGACAGCAAGATTGAGTGCACCTTCAGCAAGTCCGCAGATGGTACCAAGCTGAGTGGTTCAGTTAGTAAGATTGAATGACAGGGATACCATCCAGAGAGACCTGGACAGATTGGGAAAGTGGGCTGAGGAGAATCTCATGAGGCTCAATAAGACGAGATACAAGGTTCTGCACCTCTGTCAGGACAATCCTCAATACCAATACAGGCTGAGGGGCAATGGGACTGAGAGCAGCTCTAGACAAAAGGACTTGTGGGTCCAGGTGAATGAGAAACTGGGCATAAGCCAACAATGTGCACTTGCAGCCCTGAAGGCCAATGACATTCTGGGCTGCATCTAAAGAAGCATGACCAACAGGTTGAGAGAGGTGGTTCTCCCATTCTACTCTGCTTTAATGAGACTTCACCTGGAGTAGTACTACATCCATCTGTGGGGGCCCAAACACAATTGAGACATGGACCTATGGAAGCAGATCTAGGTGAGGGCCACAAAGATGGTCAGAGGGATGGAGCACCTCCCCAGTGAAGACAGGCTTAAAGAGTTCATAGAACTATAGAATCAACCAGGTTGGAAGAGACCTCCAAGATCATCCAGTCCAACCTATCGCCCAGCCCTATCCAGTCAACTAGACCATGGCACTAAGTGCCTCATCCAGTCTTTTCCTGAACATCTCCAGGGATGGCGACTCCACCACCCCCCTGGGCAGTCCATTCCAGTGGCAAATCACTCTTTCTGGGAAGAACTTCCTCCTAACAACCAGTCTATATCTCCCCCAGCACAACTTGAGACTGTGTCTCCTTGTTCTGTTGCTGGTTTCCTGTCAGAAGAGACTAAGTGCCACCTAGCTACAACCTTCCTTCAGGTAGTCGTAGACAGCAATGAGGTCACCCCTGAGCCTCCTCTTCTCCAGGCTGAACAACCCCAGCTCCNTCCAGCCACTCTGTCCCCAGCCTGTAGGGCTGCTTGGGGGCCAAAATGCACTTGACTTTGTTGGGTCTGTTTGGACTAGAGTATAGAAGGCTCTAGGGAGACCTTATAATTGCATTTCAATATCTGAAGGCTGGGGAAGAACTGTTTAGAAGTTGTTGTTGTGATAGCATGAGAGGCATTGGGTTTTAAGGTGGAGCAGTGTAAATTGATCTTGAGCATAAGAAGGAAGTTCTTTACAGTCGGAGTGGCAAAACACTGAAACACATTGCCCAGGGATGTCATTGAGCCCCACCCCTGGAGACATTCATGGTCAGGCTTGATTGGCCTGATCTAGTTTTAAGCATCCCTGCTCAGTGCAGGGAGTAGACAAAGATGACCTTTCAGAAACCCTTTAAACTTGATGCATCATATTATTCTGTGAATCTGTAAAATACTGGAACTATCAGTAGCAGGAAATTTGCTGTAATGTCAAGTTTGAATTTCTCTTAGTTTTAACTCTGGGACACTTTTACTCATGTGTCTGGAAAATTAAAACACCCATTTCTGCCCAGTCCTCTGCTATACAATTTTTCCATATGTCAGCAGCTATGCAATGCTCAAATCACATGGAGCCTTGTTGGTTTTTTCCATGCATGTACTTGTGCATAAACACTTTTTTCTTGGTTGTTGTTAAAGAACATCATTTTATTTCAAGCAGCCACAAGAAATTAGTAGTTTTTCTGCCAATGCTGAGACAGAGAGGAATAACTGCTTTTATGAATGAATATATTTGTTGAAAGAAAAAAAAAAACAACAAAATGCACTTCAGAGTGATGTGAGTTATTCATGAAGTGAGGTCAAAATCAATATTAGTCCCTGTGGCAAAAAGATCTGGAAAAGAATTTGGAATAATCTATTGTGCTAATTTGAAGCTAGCTACAATGTTTTGGTGAGAAGAACTAGATCACAGGCTATGAAATTAAAACAATGGTGATGTCTACTTTGCTCACAGTCTTGCTGAGGTGTGTACAAAAGGCAAAAGCAAAACATAGATAAAGTGACTTCACTTGGCACTTGCTCTCTTCTCTCTGGGCTTTGCTGTGGGCTCTTCGCCTACTTGGGAGCTTGGGCTGCTGACTGAACTCCTTCTTACTCTCTAACCTCACCCTCCATTTGCTTTTGGCTGATTCACCTTGTTTCTTAATCCTCCTGGCCGAGCCTCTATTCTTCCCTGGTACTGGGGTAAGGTTGAGAGGGGTAGGGGGAAGGTGAGGGGGTGGTTGAGAGCCCCTCCTGGGGACTCAAGTTTCTGGGAGGGGAGTTGTGTTTCTGTATTACCTTTTTTACTTTGTAAATTTCTGTATATAACTGTATAGACTGTAAATATCTGCTTGTATATTGTGCTAGCTGTAAATACAAGATTCATTCATATTTCCAGAGCCAGCTGAGTCTAGTCTGGGTGATTGCTAAAGTGTGGGGAGGCAGGGGACACCCAAACCACCACATCTATTTTTCCATGTTGATATTTTCTGAAATGAAGATTGACATCTTTGTTTGTAAGTGTCATTTTTTTATGGAAATTTGAAAAAAAAAGTTGTTATTCCTTTAATTGTAAAACAGTGACAATATTTTCCTTGACATTTCCCATTTGTCTGTTTTCAGAAATCATATTTATTCAAATGCCACAACAAAATCCCACACTAAGATAGTCATCGCCTTGTACTTCTTTTAGGATTAATTTTCAGCTGGTTTTATTTTTCGCTGCAGTGTCTTCTTTCTTAAAAATTTCATCCATAGCTTCTGTTGATGATCATTGTGCATTTTGCTTGATTTATGAACTTTGCTAGATTTTGAACTTTTTCTCAGGCAATTCCAAACACTCAGTGCTGCACTCACTACTGGTCATTTAAAGTCTTCAGATTTTACTGCCAAAGATTTATCTCACTGATACAAATGCTGAAGAGAGCTCGATTAAGACCTTAATCCCTTGGAGACTGCATTAGCAGCAACTCACCTCATTGATTTCTCCCCATTAAAAACTCTTGTTTCGAGACCTGTCAGACAGTGAGTTTTAATCCATCTAATGTGTGCCCTGCTAATTCCATATAATGTAGGGTTTTTTTAATCTAAATGTCATGTGGTACTAAATCAAATTCATTGGAGAAATCCAAGTATATTATGTCAACAGCATTGTCTTTATCAACTAGACCTGTAATGTTGTCAAAAAAAATATAACACATTTGTTTGACAAGAACTAGTTTCCATGCAAACATGTTGACTGGCATTAATTATATTTTTAGCCTCTCATTCTTTGTTGACAGAGTTCTGAATTAACTGTTCTAATGGTTTGGCCAGACTGACATCTGATTAACTAGTTTACTGAGTCATCTCTTCTGCTCATATTCAAATGCTGAGATTTTACTGGCAGTCATCCAATCTTGAGGAAATTTCCTCAACTTTCCAAAAACTTGTTATAATTTATTTTGGAGGGCAATTAGTTAGTTCCTTTTAGATCTTTGGACATCCAGTATACATGTCTGATTATTTTACAGTGATTCACGTTTTCCTCTAAAACAGGTGGCTATCACTCTATTAATTGCTTTATTTGGGAGAATACTTCTTCTGCATTGCATCACTAACAGGACAGAACAAAATGTTTCAATAAAAAGAAAAAGACTTTCAAATATAAAACTTTTAGATATAAAACTTTTAAATATATCATAGAAAACACTATCTGGCAACAGAAAGCTTTTGTCCCCAATGTATTTAACTGCATTTTTTATATAGAATCAGAATCAGTCAAGGTTGGAAGGGACCACAAGGATCATCTAGTTCCAAGCCCCCTGCCATGGCCAGGGACACCCTACCCTCGATCAGGCTGCCCACAGCCTCATCCAGCCTGGCCTTGAACACCTCCAGGGATGGGGCCTCAACCACCTCCCTGGGCAACCCATTCCAGGCTCTCACCACTCTCATGCTGAACAGCNCTTGCTTTTAACCCTTTTGGCCGAACCTCCATTCTTCCTTGGGACTGGGGTAAGGTTGAGAGGGGTAGGGAGAAGGTGAGGGGTGGTTGAGAGCCCCTCCTGGGGACTCAGGTTTCTGGGAGGGGAACTGTGTTTGTATTACTTTTTTTTACCTTGTATATTTCTGTCTATAACTGTATCTACTGTAAATATCTGCTTGTACATTGTGCCAGCTGTAAATATAAGCTTCATTCAAAATTTCCAGAGCCGACTGAGTCTAGTCTGGGTAATTTCTAAGAGTGTGGGGGGGCGGGGGATACCCAAACCATCACATCCAGTCTGAATCTCCCCACTTCCAGCTTTGTTCCATTCCCCCAAGTCCTGTCACTCCCTGATAGCCTAAAAAGTCCCTCCCCAGCTTTTTTTGTAGGTCCCCTTCGGGTAATGAAAGGTCACAATTAGGTCAGGCCACAATATATTTACAGAGAAATTAATCTCTCCACTCCATGCTTATTTTCCTTACAGGTGTCCTGTCACTTCTTTCGTACATCCTTTTGGCATATACCTCAAACATACTTTTTGGGATTATTAAACACGTTTATCAGAACAGATAACACTCCCCTGTTCATCAGCACCGTGGAAGACAGGTTTCTTTCTTTTACTTTCTGTTTTGTGGTTACAGCTTTTAAATTCTGTTGCATCTTTACTCACACACTTACTTTACTCATACATTTGCTGGGTATTCTCACAAAACTTCCACACATTTCTCAGGCAATGTTCTTCCATTTGCACAGTGTTTCAGGACCACATGATTATTATTCAAAAGAGCCCTAAACTATAAAATCTTCTTGTAACAGAGCTGGGTATTGCACTTTGAATCATAGAATCAACCAGGTTAGAAGAGACCTCCAAGATCATCCAGTCCAAACTATCACCCAGCCCTATCCAATCAACTAGACCTTGGCACTAAGTGTCTCATCCAGTCTTTTCTTGAACGTCTGCAGGGATGGTGACTCCACCACCTCCCTGGGCAGCCCATTCCAATGGCAAATCACCCTCTCTGTGAAGAACTTCCTCCTAACATCCAGCCTATATTTTAAACATAAGTCACATTTTTTCAACTACTTCAACACTTCTCAAAACAGTTTTATAATACTTTCTTGAATCTCACTGCAAGAAATCACATTTCAGCATTACTGTTAATAAGATTAATGTAGTAGGAAAGAAAACATAATGCAAATTGTATTTTTTAGGGAGCGGGAAAACACAAAGCCTGATGATATGACAGTCACAGCTCACATCCTGAACAGGAAATGGTTGTCAGAGACCAATTTGAACATTATTCTTTAAGTTCTTGAGGAAGAGGAGGACTTGGCCATATGTCAGTATTTTGTAATGAAATCAATATGCTCAAGTTTGTATGGTTCATTAAGAAAAACTGTTTACTATTTTTATACAAGAAGAGTCTTTCAAAGAGACAAACTGAAGTAATTCAAGTCCCTGTGAGCTGTGATGAGTCAGGGTACACCATATAACAGAAAAACACATAGTGTCATAGAAGTGTCTTACTTTCTACTTCTGATCCTGAAACAGTACTACCTAGCAGTTTGCAGTCTCCTGGACTTTATCTCTGGAGCTTACAAATTGAAATTCAGGAGAACACAGGTGCAACCTGAGATGATGGATAAATTTAATTATTTATTTAATTGAAATATAGTCCTTGATATTGTGAGCCACAGTGATCTTAGTGCATTTGTTGTTTGTAAAATGGTGAGAAGTGAGGCCTGAGACTATGAGATCTGGTGGGGGATGACGAATAACTTGTTTGTTGTGTCAGAAGCCCAGATACAAAGAGTAAAGAGGACTTTCAACAAATCAGCACAGATGTATGTGGAAGAGATGGGCTAAATCTTGGAAAACTGACTCTTGCCAAAGCCTTGAGTGCAAAAGAACTGAAACCCCTTCAGTGTTTTGTAAAAATTATTCTAAATCCAACCGTTTGCAAACTTCGAATGCATTTATTCCTAGCATCCACAAATTGTCAATTTTATCTTCTGCTCTATTAGAAAGATCTGGACAGGATGTAGATTTATAATGAAAATAGAAATAAATAAATCTACTCTATAAAGCATGCTTTAACTAGCAGTTCATGACTGCATTCAACAAACTTTATACTCTTTTTTTTTGCAGTGGTGTATTATCTTTTAAAAAGGTGTACAGAGCTTGGTTTGAGAAAATTAAGGTGAGATATATGTACCTACATTCCTCTTATTGTCATTCTCCTTTTCCTTCAGTTATGAGTAAATTCCTCTACAGCCTACTTCTGTAGATTACTTCTATTTATTGTTTTTTTCCTGTTTCCAAGAATACCTCTTCAGATGCAATTCAGACTACAATACATGGCAATTACTTAAGAAATGAAGTAGTATTACCCTCATTCTCAGCATTTTGGTCACATTCTTCTTGTCTTTTCTACTTTCAATATCTAAAGTGCAGCACTCCTCCAATGCCCTTGAAGAAGTACTTGCTACATTACTGAATGTGTTATTCCTTAGAAGAAGAAGGGGGGGAAAACACTATCTTTCAATTTATGAATCATTCTTATCTTTACTTCTTGCCTTTACTTCTCTTTATGCTTCCTCTTTTTTTTTTTTTTTTGTCTTCTACAGTATTTGTAGCTAATTCAATGTCTCTAATTGATAACATTTTATTTTATTACTACTTTTATTAACATTTTCAACCCTGATGTCTTTAGGCAGTGCAACTTCACTCTTTGGCATCCGATAATGGTATTTAATTCTCCAAAAACCTGTTTGTTTGCTTGTTTGTTTTTCCCATATGCCATTTCTTTGGCTCAGATGAGTTTCTGAATTGAGATAGGCTCTTACCAAAGGTGCTGAATTCTCTGGATCTGAATTCCTCAAAAGCTGTATCACACAAACTTAACCAAAGGACATTCACAAGGAACTCTCATTTACTGAAGCAATAAATGTCAAGGATGCTTGTAGAATTAAATAGTAGAGCAGCATTATAATGTGATCAAAAGAAGATAAAGAACTATAGATACATTACCGATCAAATATTTCTTGCTAATCATTCTTCCTAAAATCAGTTGTGACCACAATTTATATTAACAATTACAGAGGGGGAAGAGGATTGATTATCCCCAATTCAGAAAAAAAGCCCAAACCAAAACAAACCAAAACAAACCAAAACAAAAAAGCTAACCAAACAACAACAACAACAACAAAACCAACTTGCAAACATTCATTCTGCTGAACAAATCAATATAAATTACAAATTTGTAATATTCAAGAGAAGTGTGGCCAGCAGGGCAAGGGAGGTGATTCTCCCCCTTTGCTCTCGTCAGACCCCACCTGGAGTACTGTGTGCAGTTCTGGAGCCCCCAACACAAAAAGGATATGGAACTGCTGGAGCGAGTCCATAGGAGAGCCACGAAGATGATCAGAGGGCTGGAGCANTCATTTTACTTTCATAGTTTACATGTTATGGAACATAATCAATGTCCAAGCACTTAACATGGCCACAGTGACAAAGTTAAAACCCAGATGGAAGTTCTAGTCTAACTAAGACAAATCCCCAGTTCTACCAGCTGAGTAGGATAGATGTTTTCAGATGAATATTAAAATACATAGACAAGAAACTAGGGCAGGCACACTTGACTTCACACTGTGGATGAACAAAGAGTTATCTCAAATCACAGCACCTGAGAAATTTCTGAAACAAATGGAGGTGCTACAGTTCCTCATCCTGCTTCAGATAGAAAATGTGTAACCTGGCTTCTCTAGGGGGAATATACACACCAAAACAATGAGAGATCTGAACAGTTGAACAGAAAAGATAGAATAACTGGAATGGTTCTTCAACAATATTCTGTATTCTTTTAGCAATTTTCCACTTTGAGGAGTGCTCCTAAATGGTTACCAGAAACACATTTCTGTCTACCTTTATTCCAATGTAACATTCACTGAAGTCAGATAGAATAAAAACTCAACACGCAGAGCTGGGTGGTGTTTTGCCCTCCAGCCATAAAACTGTTGACTCTGGTCTGTGAGAGAGTCAAGATACCATGAAGAGAGCAAATATCCATAAATCTGCATACACTAACACTGCTCCTGAGTTTCCAAAAGCATGTGCTGTGGAGGTCCTAGTGCACATGGGTCTTACAACTGCACTACATGATAGAATATTCCCCAGTAAGAATGTTAGAAAATTATTTTAGAATAGAATAGAATAGAATCA
>WAAF01014184.1:0-16817 GCA_013400475.1 Tricholaema leucomelas
GGGGGGAGGAGGGAAGAGGAGAGGAAGTGGGGGAAGCAGGGGACAATCTGGGAAGCATCTTTTTTTAGGCAGATCTTTTCATTACGATACTGTAAGCTTTGCAAGGTGGCTTGGGTTAACATCCCCCTGCCCCCCTTTTTTTTTATTTACCCCCACAGTTCGTGGAGGCATGCAGTAGCATTTAAACAGGGTCGGAAAAATGAAGTCATGCTGTCTTCTGTTCCCCAGCTGTGGGGCAAACGAGGCATTTTTGAGGAGGAGATGTGCCGTGGGCTATTTAATGAGTGACTGCCTGTGTGTGCTGAATGGGCTGAGGAGTTCTGGATGTGGTCTTTGGTTTCAGATTCTGATAGTGAGACAATTTTAGATGTGTAAAGGAGGGGGGATGGGAAGTGAGGTATTTGCAATTTATTCTTTTTTTTTAAATTTTTTATTTATTTCCCCCCTAGCAATACTTAGTGGTAATATTCCCAGGCCTTCCTGTGCCTTCTGGTAGAAAAACGTGGCTGGAAAGGCTCCTAAGAACCCAAGAAGACTATGTGTAACAACTTTTTAAAACAAACTTTTAAGATTCCAGGACAGGCTAATCTCAGAGTTGTCTGCCAGCTGTTTCTGTTGGGATGAACCAGACCTGAATGTGTGTGAGCAGAGTTTTACTTCAGACAAGAGGAGCCTAAAAACAGTGTGAGTCTGAACCAGCTTCTCTTCCCCCCGTGGTAGAGCGAGGTCACTGGTGAACTTGCACTGTAAAGCCCCATGCCAGCTGCCATCTTGCTCTTCACCCAGACCAAGCTGGTGTGTGAAGGTACCCCCCAAAATTAAATAGAAATACACACGGTGTTTTTGAGGAAAATGAGTGATAACCTTTTCTGGGTCTTTGAGGAACTGTATGCCACACTGTGGAGTTGCAGCAACTCTTTAATTTGATGCAGGTTTCAGTGCTGGGAGAGCATCCTGTTGTTTAGATTTGGGGTAGTTTATAAGATAAAGGGAAAGTGTGTGCCTCTTACCTTTGTGTGGATGATGACTGCTTGTGCTGGCATTACCAAAGTTGCAGTGCTGGGGCTTCAGGCTGCTGCATCACCTCTGTGAGCCTTGCGTGGTCACTGGCACTGCTTTTGAGGATGGCCAACCTACTTGCTCGATCTCTAGTGTCATTAGCATTGTGTAACAGGTCTCATCAGTACAGGGTTGGTTTTGACCAAGACTTTGTTCAAATCAAATAAAATACGAGACTGTGATTGAGGTGTTTGTATGTTAATAAAGCTAGGCAAATATTTATACTGGTGTTTTGTTTGTGGCTTTCAGAGTATTGTATCTTGTTCTATTTTGTTGAAGGATGACTGTGGTTTGCCTTTCCTTGACATAACTACAAAATGAGACAAAATTAATTTATTGAAATGGAAATTCCGTTTTTATAAAAGCTGAAATGGATGCAGCACCAAGACTTTGACCTTCTCACATCCCGAGTAGTGGTTGTTTACTACAGTTGCAGCTGTGCGTCTTTGAAAGAGGAGGAGCTGTGAACCGAAGCATGCTCACTTTCCCCAGCTAGGAGGAAAACATAATGAGCATGCTGTTTCAAAGTGAGATGTGAAGAAAAAGTATCAAGCAATCAGCTTGTGGCTTCTTCTCTTTTATGCAAAGGTGTGCTGTGCCATATCTGTAAAATGAATTTTGAGCCCTGGTAGTGCAAATGTGAAAGCATGGAATGACTACACTTGCTATGCACTGAAAAATAAACAAATATTTTTACAATTAAATGCATGGTTACATGAGGAAAGAGTAATACTTGTGCGCTGTAGTGCTAAGGACGCTTTCAGTGTCACTGGTGGAAAAAGCTCAGTGTAACCTTACCCTCGGGGTTCAGCAACTGAGGAGCCTTCTTACTTCAATTGATGTTTTTTTGCTTTTTTTTTTTATTTTTAAAGTTGATACTAAATGCAGAATTAAAAAAGAGCAACAAGTTGTATGTGAGGATTCAGCGTCACAATGACTGGTTTAGTTTAAAGCTAGGCATAGTACTATGTTCACAAACTTGTCTGGAGTGTTGACTAGACCTAATATATGTGGCACTGTTGCAAAAGTGGGTAAAACTGGACCAGCGTGAGTCTAGTTGTGCAGTCTCTTTTGATTTAGATACATGTATATTAGAAAAAACATCCACCTCAACCTGTCTTAGAGATGCTCTTTGCATTTGGGAGCTCTTCTCTGTGCAGAAGGTTTGCTTAGACTTGGTGCCCTAAAATCTGTGAACTTTTGTAGAATGAACCAGGTTGGAAGAGACCTCCAAGATCATCCAGTCCAACCTATCACCCAGCTCTGTCCAATCAATTAGACCATGGCACCAAGTGCCTCATCCAGGCTTATTTTTGAACATCACCAGGGATGAGGACTCCTCCACCTTCCTGGGCAGCCCATTCCAATGGCAAATCACTCTTTCTCTGAAGTTTGATGTGAAAGGTAGGTTTGGAGTTTCTTCTGAGCCTGTGCTCTTGTGTGTGCTCCCAAGCAATAACTATAAAACAAAAATGGTAGACAATTTTTTTATTTACCTTTTGGCAGCAGAGAATTCCCAAAATAATGCTGAGAAACAGAAGGAATAGGGAAAATTAATGTGGCTTCACAAAAAAAACCCAAATGTATCTACACTGCACATAACATTGAGCTTGTATGGACTTTCCTCACTGAGTTCGTTGTAAAATCTCTTTAATCACAAAGTATGATCTAAACTTTGGTCTGAAGGAAAATAAAATTGTAATATTCAAATACTGTTTACATTTATGGCTGCTACTGAATGATGCATTTTGATTTGGTGGAAGATGACTTTAAATTATGATGTGCCCTGATGCTGTATCTATTTCTGTTATTTCTTGCATGTTTTACAAAGAGATTGTGGCATGAAACATCCCAGTGCCTTTCAACTGAAATATATGATAAAACTTGAGAGTGAATGTATGATGTCGTGTGAAATATACCCAGGGACTGTATGCTTCATACTGACTGTTTCTCCGTGCACTCTGACACACTGCATCAGTTCCTGTGTCAGAGGAGCTCCTTCAGCTGCAGGTAGCACTTACCTAGGTGTTGGATTTCTGATTATTCCTAATTTTTTTCCCAGTAAAAGCACAAAAGATGCAAAATCTAAGGGTATCAGAGTAAAAATTGTGTGCATTATGGTAAAGGGTAAAGCCTTGATTAAAAAATTGTAAAAGTGTATGCTCAGTGTTACTTGAATAAAGTTTGCAGAACCATTGCACTCTGGCAGTTCGTACCCACTTAATGCAATGCTAGCAATGTCTTTCTTTTTTTAAAGAGTCTTCTGATGTATTTGTTCACAAATTTATTTAGTCAGTTATTTTCCTTGAGACGGATGCCCTCATGTGCAATGTTGTTTATTCTTCTGTGGGCTGCTGATAGTGCTGGCATTGACGGGCTTTGGAGTTGGAGTGCAGATCAGCACCACTTTAGTTAAGGAATGTCTGGTTAGCAGTAGCAAGCTTTTGTCCTCTCTGTGAACCAGACTCCAGGACAGGAATGAAGCAGGCTCTTTGCTAATGGCTGGCATGGTATTTGCAATATAGCAGAGTAACGATGGGACTCAAAAATCCCGAGCTTTGTTCCTGGCTGTGGGACGAGTGCGTTCTTGGCGTTTAAGTGTTGAACAATCAAATCCATGACCTTGGACATCAGTGTCACAAAAGGAGTAATTAATCAGATGACGTATCAAGTTGGGAGACCCGAGTTCTGGTATTGCTTTTGTCAGATGTCACCTAGGACAACCGTTTCATTACCCTCTCTGTAAGGTGACAAACAGCGACCCTAATTCCTAATTAGTGTGGAGTGTTGTCCGGTGATGAGAGCACAAGAGGATGCATGCTAATGTTGATCCCCTTACTGACTGAATAAATAGGTACTTGTTCTCTGCTTTGACCAACAAGGGCTTTCTAGGTGATGGTGTTGCATCTGTTTTCTGGAATCTTCTAGGTCCCTAATAGGCAGTGTGTGAAGCACAGTGCTGCTGGGCTAGTGCAGGTGATGTGCAAAGAGCTCAGGCCAGTGGGAAACAGGTACAGGTCCCTTGGAGTCAGAGATGCTATTGGTGAGTTCTGGTAGCCTTCCTGACCATGGGTGAATCATAATTCTCAAAGCCTTTGTTTGATTCCTGACAGCTTGGCATTGGCATGGGTAAAGACAACTATCTAATCCCATCAGTTTCTGTCTTTTTTTTTTTTGGTTTTGTGGATCCCTGAGGGTGAATCTTCCCAACCAAAATATTCTGAATTATTTTTAGCTGATTTTTCCACTACTAAAATTGTCAGAAGTGACTGATGTGTTCTTAAAAACCTTCAAATCCAATTTTGCAGAAGCAATCACAGAATTTCAGCTGAAATTTGTCAAATGGAATAATGCTGTATTTTAGGAATGTGCAACATGAGCTTCAAGGAATAACCATGACTGTTGTCATTTACCATAGATATTCTTCATTTTTCTACATGGGACCATCATTTTCAGATGGTCTGCTAAAAATTGAAGATACCTTTTACAACAAACATTGTAACACATTGTCATCCAAGGTAGCCATTTAAGATGTTTAGGATTAATGATATCAGCTGCCACTTTTTCCTAGGAAAAAAGAAGAAAGATAACAGCAGTGAATGTTATCTAGTAACATCCAACATGACTCTGAGCAGGGCTTGACTTTAAAAGAGAATAATACAGATTTATTATTTATTTGGTTTTAATCTTTCCATATGCAATGATGACATAAATCAGTTTTGAACTAGTCTTGAGGTATGGGTTGGCAGTATTCTAGAAGAGCATGGGAAGAGCTGTGATTGATGACACTTTAAAATCTCTTTAAGTGTTGGACGGTAGTTGGAGCTCTTCCAGTTCCTTTTTTCAGAGTATCTTTCAATTGCAAGAAAATTTGGGTTAAGTGGGAAATTAAAAGATTTCTCTTGAAGGTGAAGACAAATACTCCATTCCAGTTCCTGTAAATTGGTAATTGTTGTAAGGCAACTTAATTTCCACTAGTTTCATCTAACCAGGGAAATATTTTGTGTGTAACAGTGTCCTACAGAATTCAGAAAAGAAATAATGAGCAAAGTAGATTATCTTTCCTCTATTGAAAAGGGAGAGCAAGCAAACTCAATCTAGTTAGCAGTCAGACTTGGAGGTTGCTATTTTGGAAAGTATTGCCATATTCAGTTCTGTTTTCCCAATCTCTGGTCAGCAAAATCAACATTTTGCTAAAGTGTCTTTGACTTTTATCTAAAGAATATGTATCAGTAATTATGGACCATCTGTTTTGAGAAGGTAATAGTTTTGTGGTTTTTGCTTGTGGCTGTTGAGATACCTTGCGATAGTCACATGGGACAATTAAAGATAAAGATAGCACTAAATAAAAATATAATGAGATTCAGTACACTTTTTCTTCCATGCATCCCAACCAGTATCCAAGATAGATTTATTCTATGCTTGCTGGTGATGTGCTCTCCTTTAGGTTTCACATGTTGCTGGATTTGGGGAGACAGTGTTTCTTTTCCATTGCGATGCTAAAGAAGCATGTGGGCTAGACAGGGATGGAAGGTTTGAGTCTATGCATAGCAATCACAGACACTTACCTAAGTCATTGCTGACAGATAGCTTGAATAAAATATGTTCCTTTCCCAAAAAGAAGAGCCTAGCTCATCCTTGCCTCAGAGGCATGTACTGAAATCATGACACCAGAACCATTCTGATAGTCAAAAGACCATCAGAAGACCTCTCTGCTGTCTGGCAGTAGAGGAATTAGCAGTTTAGCTCACACATAGATGCATGCACTTTTGTGAAAGGTAGGTGAGAGGAGATGTGCTTTATTGAAATTTTGGAAGAAGCATTCCTGACCCTGCAGGATTTGGTGATTGTGAGAAAGAAATAGCATTTTTTTCTGTGAGCATTTCTCATGGCTTTCCTTTTGTTGTCATTAAACTTTAGCCCTTGTGCTCTAAGAGCAGGCACTCCTAGCCAGGCTGTGGTTTCCTGCAGTAGGGACAGCACTGGGAGCTTAGTGGTTTGGTACTCAAGCCTTTCTGTGGGCACAGCCCAGAGTCCACTGACACAAATTAGAATTACTGGTACCTTCGCATCCCTCACAAATGTTGAAGTTCCCCTTACCTGTGGTTTTCATCAGCATGTCTTTTTTTCTTTCCCTAAGAATAAAAAAAATCACAACTAAACCAAATTTAACAAAACAAGCAAAGCTCCCCAAACAAATAACAAAACTCAAGAGGAATTCAAGTGAAAGCAGAAAGCCTTTTGTGAATTCTGACTGCCATTGATGTTACATGTTCCCATCAGTTCTCACCCCTATGTGTTTAGTTATTGTGCCGCTTTCTGCCTCTTGGCCAGCAGCACTGCCCTGCTGAAACAGTGTTTTGTCATTAAAAAGCTTACTTTAATTGTTCTTTCTGGCCACATTTTCTGTAACCTGGATTATATTAAAGCTGCCTTTATTTTATGAGAAGTATAACAATTTAAACATCTCTTCCCCTTCCTCCCTTGTTTTCTCTTGAAAATAATTTGGACTTGTACTGCTGTCCTTTGAACCCATCTGAATGAAGAAGCCAGTGGCCCTTAATGCTATTTATAGCATGCATTTACATATATATATGTATTTACATATGTTTACACATACATGCTTAAAATTGCTACTTGCTCCACTTAAGGGATATTTTCTCCTTTTGCACCAGAAAGTCTGCACCTAGCTGGCAGTCTCTGGACAGAGTTGCCTTCATGAGTATGGTTTTCTGTAGTGGCTTTTGCCTGATCAGAGAGTAGGGCAGGTAGGGTGAGAATGCTCCCATTCATTTGGAGGGTGAGGATGCTCCCATTCATTTGGAGTGTCTTACCCAGAGTGAGTGACAGCTCTTTGCCAGCTGTTAATCTTACCCAGAGTGCGACAAGGTCAGTCCTGCATCCAGGCTGTCTTCTTGGATATTACTGTGATTTTGTAAACAGAAATGTGAGAGTAATGTTAAAAGTCTTCTTTTCATACTGTTTAAATATGTCAATGGAAATATTCTTTTGTCAGTATTAAAACTAATTCGGCAAACCTGAATGTTTTTTATCTCTATCAAAGAATCTGTAAAAGTAATTTTTATAAGAGGGAGTAGAAATGAGATACATGCTGCAGCAATCATCTGATACGATCTAAAACAGTAATTCCAGTCAGCGTTTGTCAGGTGTCATGGTGTTTTTAGTTTAAAAGTTGAATGGCTAGACCTCAGCTCTTACAAAGATTGAGGATTGGCAACTGTGTCAAGTATAGGAATTGTGTCCTAAAAGCATCTTGACAGCACTGCAAGTGCCATAAAAGAAAGCTAGAATGCAACGTCTAACCAGTGCATAAGTTGCAAAGGCTTTGAAGGATTTCTGCCTGGATGAGCAAGTTTGAATTTAGCTACAGGTACCAAATTCAGTTCACTATCCCAGTTTGTAATATGAACCCTAGTTTTGGGTTAGCACTATATGTCTAGTAGAAGGGTTGCAGATTAAAAATGATCTATTGATTCAGTGGTTTAGAAGTACTTTTAGGCTGCTTTACTTTAAAACTATCACACTTACTCTTGGTGCCTAGTGCAAGCTTTCCTAGCTCTCCACATAGCAATCTTCTGCCTTAACATGAAGCCCCATGTTGAGAGGGGGATTTAATTTGCTGTGTTGTAAGGTGATAAATGTGTTAGGTACCTCATGTACAGTAACATGTAAAATACAGTTCCAGTCTGCAATGACTTGGTGAAGAGGCTTTGAAAAGTGTAAGAGTGAAGCTACATATTTATTTCGGTGTCATCCCAGAAGATGATGGTTGTTCCTGGTCAGAGTCTTTAGTAGGTGTTGTCGGTCATGTTGGCATTTAAGTAGACAGAAGGAGGAATGTACTGTGAAGTCAAGTGAAGTTAACACTCACTGAGGGCGGGACTTAATGAATCATAGAATTAACCAGTTTGGAAGAGACCTCCAAGATCATCCAGTCCAACCTAGCACCCAGCCCTGTCCAATCAACTAGACTGTGGCACTAAGTGCCTCAGCCAGACTTTTTCTTGAAAACCTCCAGGGACGCCAACTCCACCACCTCCCTGAGCAGCCCATTCCAATGCCAGTCACTCTCTCTGGCAAGAATTTCGTCCTAACATCCAGCCTAGACCTCCCCTGGCACAACTTGAGACTGTGTCCCCTTGTTCTATTGCTGGTTGGTGAGAACAAATAAGAAATCTTTGCATGGGATCATGTTGTATATATGTTGATTTGAATACCAGAAAAGACCCTTAGGACCATCTAATTCAGTTTAAATAATGCAATCAGTAGAGTATCCCCTTGGCCTGCAGAAGCATGTATAGTCTCTTGGAGCTGGGATGTTCTGTGAAGACACATTGTAATGTGAAAAGCTTCATGCAGCAGGGAATCAGCTGTCATCTTGGGTAAGCTGCCCCAGTGGTTATAATTAGTCTAATCTCTATGCGTTATTTACACCCTGTATTTATCCATATATTTGGATTCCAGCCAGCTAACCTATGTCTTTTAAATGCCTGGTCAAGCAGTCTCCTGTCAATTCCTTCTCTTGTCTTTATTTTCAGAGTTTGCATAATTGAATGGTGTTTTAATTTGCAGCTGTTAAAGAGGGTGAGTTGATTTAAGTCATTTTAACTTTAAAGTAGTGGACAGGAAAACTTGATTTAAACAGTCAGTTTAAATCTCATTTGAGTTCTACCGTTCTTACTGATTTTTTCATTCCCAGTGATATCCATTGAGGAACTGACATTTAGTGTGCTGATATGCAATGGGTAAAGACTGTTTCATGTGGAATGTACCAACATTTTTAGCTGAGAGCATTCATTATATGCATATCTACATATTATAAAAGTTCATGAAGTTAATGTTAATTTACTGAGTTCTAATTTTTACATCTTTAATATTACAAAATGAATGTGTTTACTTGATAGTTTTATTTTGTTATTTATTTTGTCATCTATACTTGGAACTCATCTAAACTGTAAGAAACATCACTGAAATTATTTTTATTGCTACTTCATTTTTTTTTTAATGCCAAGTTACTTAAAAATCTTACTAAAAGCGTTTTTGTTTAAAAGTAACTTGTATTTAAGGAAACCCAGAACTTGATTATTAAGAGAAATGAACAATTACTGTTTAAAATATCCTTGAAAGTTTTAAAACCAGTAAGTATCACTTGCTATTAAACTACTGGAAGAAAGAACTCCACGTTTAGTTTTAGTGTTTTGCTCCTGGTAAAGCATAGTTAGTGGTCTGTGGATGAACTGAATGAGCTAGCCATGAGAAAGAAGATATTCTAAAGTTGTGCCGGGGGGAGGTCTAGGCTGGATGTTAGGAGGAAGTTCTTGCCAGAGAGAGTGATTGCCCAGGGAGGTGGTGGAGTTGCCACCCCTGGAGGTGTTCAAGCAAAGCCTGGCTGAGGCACTTAGTGACATGGTCTAGTTGATTGGACATGGCTGGGTGATAGGTTGGATTGGATGAGCTTGGAGGTCTCTTCCAACCTGGTTGATTCTATGATTCTAAAGACTTACGATTTCTTGTGATTTGATTACATCCAATTAGTCACAGCCAGAGAATCAACATAAATAATTTCTTTTTCTATTTCCTACGCAAAACCTTCTGAACTACTCTATTTTAATCAGAATCAAATCATATGGCACCAATATAACTTTATCCGTCCCTGGAGGTGTTCAGAAAAAACTTGGATGAGGCACTTGATGCCATGGTCTAGTTGATTAGACAGGGCTGGATGATAGGTTGGACTGGATGAGCTCGGAGGTCTCTTTCAACCTGGCTGATTGTATGATTCTGTTATGCACCTGTTTATTGATTAGTTTACTTCATTTCAGTTTTGTTTAACCTGTGATTTTTATCAAGGTAGTGGTCTCTTTGGAACTTCACCATCAAGAGAGTACTGCATGAGTCTTGGTGAATGAAGAAGTGTAAATTCATTTCATAATTTCAGATACAACTATGTTGAATAATTTCAATAAGAGTCAGAAATTTTCATTAGAATATATAACAATGTTACAGAAAATAGACACTTCATTGCCAGATAGGTTTTGTAGTGCTGCTTCCTCTGTAAGCATTAGACATTATCAAAAGATAGGAGTAGACATCAATTCTCATTTTGTGTCCTTTAAAAATATTTCTCAGCTGATGACACTGACACCTCATTTCTCAGTCATATCTATCAGTGTATTGTATCTCAAGTATGAAATAAGATCCTCCTTGGCTAGAGGTACCAGCTGAGCAGAGTTGTCCAGGCTCAGTGTTTGGTGTGGTGCTTACCGTGTGCTACGCTACACATCTGTCACTTGCTTGCTCTTTTTTTTTCCCTGTTGTTTTCCAGGATGATTTACAATTTAGTAATGTTTTTATTAGGATACTCCATTTACACACACACACCCCTTTCCAATAACTGCTGTTCATTAATCATACCAGTTTTAAAAGAGTAAGAGTAAAAGCTCTGTCCTAGTTGGGGAAGCTGTGCTGTTACCATTGAAGCCCTACTGGTACTTGGACAAACTGAAGGTATTCCCTGTAATTATGTCATTATTCTTGGAGACTTTTGTGCATGCTTATGGATGTGCTGCTCTGTTTCCTCAGTTTTATTAGGGAAATATAATTACAATAAAAAAAACCTTTGATTTCTCCATGCTCTGCATTTAAAATTGTGATTATAGATAGCCTTATTTTTTAAGGAAATGAGATTAAGATGAGCCTTTATCCTTTATTTTTTTACTTCCATCCTGCCTTCATGAAATAGCAGCTAAAGGCCAAAGCAGGATTTCTTTTTATTGATTTTTTTCTTCAGCTTTTTCATTTTATAGTTCTGTTTGGTGTTATAACTCCATTTCTACTTCCTTTTCTTATGAGGCCAGGCAAAATAATAGAGGATTCAGATGTGTCCAGAAATAGTACAATTGGAAATGTAATTCCCTTCCTTGTTCTCAAAGAGGGAAAAGGAAGTTCATTGCCTGTGTCACTTTCTTTTTGGAAGTTGACGTAACTAGTGCGGGTCCTGTGAGAAGGATCAAGGTTGGGAACAAGGACCATTGTGCAGTGTAGCCCTGTGCAGCAAGCCAGAAAACTGCGAAGTGGCAGTCAGAAGAAAAGTTTTGTTCAAGCTGCCCGAGGAAAGCGAACCAGGTAAAGAATGCTAGAAATACATCTGGGCACAATGGAGGCTCTCTTCCAAATGAATATGCTCTTGAGAGGAGTCCAAATGGGTGTTTACTTATCTGTGCTTTAAAAAAAGGAAAGTGTAATACATTGTAAAGTTGATCCTACACCTATCTCATAGACAAAGCTAATTAGTCTGTGGGGAAACATCACCTTCCTGAAATCTGGTTGACCTCTGGTCACTTGTTACAGTACCAGTATTTGCTCTGGTTGCTTCTCCTGATAAACTCTTCAGTGCATGCTATGATGTCTTCGTTTAGACTAACAGAGGGGTACTTGAAGTAGGCCATTGGGCTTAGTACTATTCATGATTTTTATGTTCTGTGAGCCACCAGTTTGTTAAGAAATAGCTCTTACTGTCCGGCAGTGGTGTGTGAGGCTTGCAAACAGCTCTCCGTGGAGCTTTTGAACTTTGTCTCCTGAGTACAGCTCTTCGCATGGCAAAGAAGAAATGCGAGACTAAAGCATTTGCAGTCATTAGCTTAAAATCCTTTCTCTGCAAAGGCTAATAATAATTTTATTTTTGACTGAAGTGGAATTTTTAGCTGTTGTTTGTTGTTCTTCACCAGAAGCATAGCTCTTACTTTCTCCATGCAATGTCTGTTAGCCTTTTTTTTTAACTTTGGAGTTGGCTTTTGTACTGTTATTACTAAATGCAGAATTAGTTTCCATTGCACACAATTCTAAATGTGAAAAACAGCCATCCCCTTAATTTCTATTCTCATGTTATAGATGACATAGCATGTTATAGGTCCCTGAAGCCCTGGATTCCTGCCGATGATTTATCACAGCGGTTCCTGAGAGCACTGCGGTGGAGCAGTAACCCCTTGGTTTCTGAGTTGGTAGACAGCTGGAACTGTGCATGCCACCTTGATGCTGGTGTCTCATGTTACCTTTGGGAAAACTTCTGTCTCACAAACTGCCATGTGGAAAGTGATTCCATTTCTTCTGTTTAAGTCAGGCTGTCAGCGTGCCTTTCGTGTCCTGTTCTTCTGTAACTGGAACATGTGAGATCTGAGGTGACCATGACTTTACATGCAGTCTAGCAGGAGGGTCCTTTATGCCTTTTACTCTCCTTGCACTCTGGGTGAGGGCTGCCTTTGTAACCTATCCTCTTATGTCTTCTGACTCCAGGATCTTGGGAGAGTATTTTTTGCTCATTCCCATCTGTTTTTCAGTTAGAATCATAGAATCAGCCAGTGACTTCCAAGGTTATCCAGTCCAATCTATCACTCATCCCTGTCCAGTCAACTAGACCATGGCACTGAGTGCCTCATCCAGTCTTGCCTTGAATAATCCAAGGACGGCGACTCCACCACCTCCCTGGGCAGCCCATTCCAATGCCAATCACTCTCTCTGGCAAGAACTTCCTCCTAACATCCAGCCTAGACCTGCCTGGCACAACTTGAGACTTGAACTTGAGTTCAGCTGTGCTGTTGGATTCTGTGTGAGTTGCCTGTCTCTGGGATGAAGGCAGATTACAGGGGAGAGAAACTACTCAGTTACGGAGTGTAGCAGGACACAAATGTTCCAGTAAAAGTAATTATGCATATATGCTTGTGTTTCTCTAGTATATGGTGGCAAAACCAAAGCACATTCTTGCTCATTGGTTACTTAAGGTCTATTAAAAACTATTTGCTGCTGAATTTGCTTTCCATTCAGAATGAATTTCTCCTATTGCAGCATTAACATCTCAGTCAGCAGCTCTGGAGTGGTATTTGTTATAGAGCAGACAACTTTGAGATGTTTTTTAAGACAGAAATTGGTTTTCACTGGTCACAGCGAAAGTTTACATAGCTAATGTGATGCCTGTCTGGTACATTGTGTGACGTGATTCTGTTGTGATGGATTCATTTTTGTTGTTTGAACAACCCTCTCTCCTAATGTCAAAAGAGTCTCCTGGCTGATACTTGGAGGTTGGTTTGAGAAGCTGCAGGTGTATATTGTGTGTTGCTCTTGAATGTAGGGTGCAGGTTTGTGCATGAGCCCTAAGTTCTGTTACAGGCAAACTCCATAGGTTTGTCTTAAAGCCTGTTATGTCAGGAGGAGGTCGAGGTGCTTTCTTGAAGAGGTGGTACTTTTGTTACTCTGAGCCCCTGATGAGCTTCTGTGTCTTAGCCAATGTCTTCTCTGAGTGAAAAAAATGCAGCATCCTGAGAAATTTTGGTTATGTTCAAATGGCCAAGGGCATCTTCAAGGCAGGTGAGAGTAGATGTGAAAGGGTATTGTGCATTGTTCTAGCCTGGATTCGTCTTTGTTTTTGAACAAGGATGTTTGGATATATAATGCTCTTCAAGTGTGTAATTTGAAAGTAAGTTAACTGGCTTTGTGGAAACAAATTCTGATAGACAGTAAAATTGATTGCTGCTTTAATCAGTCTTCAATGTGCAAGAGTAAAAAAATACTGTTGCAAAAGTTTTGTTTTAAAGTTTTAACTCCTCACATTAATCAAAGTGGATTTTATAGGTTTGTTATTGCTACTTAATGTCAGGCTTTACTTTTTCCTCCTCTCTTCTTTGGCTAGAGATACTACATCATTACTGTTTCACTGATAATATTGCTTTGTCCAAAGATCCCATCAATAAAATTACTTTGGCATTTTTTGTGCTTATCACCAATTGCTTACTGCATCCTGCAAACATAAAGATAGTCATGCTTTCAATTGATGTAAATATCTGGCAAAGAAAAAAAAATAGAATAAAATAGAATCAAGCAGGTTGGAAGAGACCTCTAAGATCATCCAATCCAACCTATCACCCAGCCCTGTCCAGTCAACTAGACCATGGCACTAAGTGTCTCATCTAGACTTTGCTTGAACACCTCCAAGGATGGCAACTCCTCCATCTCCCTGGGCAACCTGTTCCAATGCCAACCACTCTCTCTGGCAACGACTTCCTCCTAACATCCAGCCTGTACCTCCCCCAGCACAACTGGAGACTGTGTCCCCTTCTGTTGCTGGGTGCCTGGCAGAAGAGACCAACCTCACTTGGCTACAGCCTCCTTTCAGGTAGCTGTAGACAGCATTGAGGTCCCCCCTGAGCCTCCTCTTCTCCAGGCAAAATAACCCCAGCTCCTTCAGCCTCTCCTCATAGGGTTTGTGTTCCAGGCCCCTCATCAGCTTTTTCGCCCTTCTCTGGATACCTTCCAGCACCTCAACATCTCTCTTGAGTTGAGGAGCCCAGAACTGGACACAGTACTCAAGGTGTGGTCTGACCAGTGCTGAGTACAGGGGCAGAATAACCTCCCTTGCCCTACTGGCCACAGTGTTCCTGATCCAGGCCAGGATGCCATTGGCTCTGCTGCCCACCTGGGCACACTGCTGGCTCGTGTTCAGCTACTATCTACCACCACCTCCAGCTCCCTTTCTGCCTGCTTCTCTCAGCCACTCTGTTCCCAGCCTGTAGTGCTGCTTGGTTGTGTTGTAGCCAAAGTGTAGAATCCTGTACTTGGCCTTGTTAAATCTCATCCCATTGGCCTCTGCCCAACTGTCCAGCCTGGCCAGGTCCCTTTGCAGGGCTCTCCTACCCTTCAACTGATCAGCACCTGCTCCTAGCTTGGTGAAATTAACAGAAGCAAAAAAAATGACAAACAGTAAGCAGCATTCAATTACAGTACTCTATTCTATCCCTAGATTTGGTCTTTGTCTTCATTTAATACTTGAACTTCACCATGAAGTGTGTAAAAGAGGGTGGTATGATACGTTCGAACCTACTTAGGTGATGTACTGGCTGATAACTTGGAGATCACTTAAGAAGTACCTCACTTTTGCATGTGCAAAATGAGCATCATGCTGTTTATCCTGAATGCTTTTACATCTACAACTGGTTAAAACATGTAGAAATCTGAGTAATACAAGGGTGGATATATGTATACCTCAGATGGCAAAGCCCACAGGGATTTCTATAGGTACTTGCTACATGTGTAGCATTCCAGCAAGCTGATGTTTTTTTGGCAAGATATATGGCGAAGCATAACTTCTTTCCTTTGTCAGACTGAGAGCCTGGCTTCTATGAGCCCTGTAGCTGTGAAAAGTATATTGAAGGAGGCTGTTTGCAAGAAGTATTACCCACTTGGTTTCCTTGGAAACATGAAACATGATTTACAAATATTGACTTGAGAAAGCTGCAGCTTAGAGGCAATCCTAAAGTGTTGGTTCAGGCTTTTAAATTAATATCTCTAAAGAGTTTAGGCCATATTGAAAGTTACTGCATGTCCATGAGATGATATTTATAATAATTCTGTGTTTCTGTGTTTCTTGGTGTAGTAGCTAATTCTGGATGTTGGAGGACTGGAGAGAATCTGTGAGGGTTTTGCTGGATAAGGAGCACTGAACCGGGATCCCTGGCTCCTTGTTAAACAATCCAGCTCCCACTGGAGTTAACAAAAGAATGCTCCTAAAAATAAGATCACTAGTGCCTTACTCAAAACTGATGTTCTGCAACCTGGAATGCTTTCGTCTCAGTGAAGTTAGACACTCTGAGTCATCATTCGTGTCTTACAAATGTTTCTAAAGTCCATGGAGGGTGTTTTTGACTGCTCTTTGTTATGATTATGCAAGAGATTGATTGGTAAGGCTAAGTAAAGGACAGGTACTGGATCATTTATTTTTATTGTATAGGAATTTTCATATACACTTAGTTTTAAACACTGCTGAATATAATTTGGTCTTGCTGGGCTTGTTAAGGCTTTAAAGATGGAAGCTCCCTTATCTCATCAGCATGGTGTCAGGTTATCCTGAAGTTGGTGTTGGATTCATGCTCTGGGAGTGGAAGGAGGTGTCCTTATGGGACAAAAAGCATACAGCTACGTTCTGTATGGGTTATGAATTGTATACAGGCTGGAGAGAGATTGCTTTTATGCCCAGATTTGAGAGGAACAGGTCTTGGTTCAGTCAGTCTAACCAAGGTGTTGCTGCCTGTGGTTTTGTTTGCGCTTCTTTTAGCGTCACTGCTGGTTTGCGCGGTCTCTGTTACCACCCATCTCCTGTGATGCCTGTCCCTCTGTCTCTTACTGCATGCACTGTCAGTGGACTTGGTTGGATCAAGAAACTACTCTTCTTGGTTTTTATTTACTTATTCATAGCTCAAATTATTTTCCCAGTTCATCCACCAGAACAGCTGTGGCTGTGCAAGAGTGGACCAGCTGATAGGACACCGCCAGTGTTGGCAGGAAAGCATCTCTATTCCCAAAATTAGGAGTGTGACAGCCTTGCATCCCCAATGTTTTTAATCCAGAGGAATGCCTTCAGAGCAGAGATGAGATCTTGAAGTTGCCTGGAGAAAAGCTCATCTCACCCATGTTTGTTTGCTAGATGTAGTGCTAGTTGTTTTGTGGCTGTAGGAAGACGGCAAGGCACAGCTTTTAAGGAGATATGGTGTGTTATGATGATCAAACAAAATGAAAGTCTATAGAGAATTACCAGAATATGAAAATAGGAGGTGGAAATGTATGAGATGTCAGTGTGATACTGCTCTTAAGAGATGATTATTTGGGGTTCTTTCATAATATAATGAATGCTTTCCAAATATNGTTCTCCCTCTCTGAAGATTTTCAAAACCTGCCTGGATGTGTTGCTGTGT
>WAAF01014191.1:14676-24932 GCA_013400475.1 Tricholaema leucomelas
GGTCCCGCTGCAGAGCCCTTCTGCCCTCCAACTCAGTCACATCAGCCCCCAGCTTAGTGTCATCTGCACACTTGCTGATGACTGACTCCATGCCCTCATCCAGATCATCTATGAAGATGTTAAAGAGGATGGGGCCCAGCACTGATCCTTGAGGGACACCACTAGTGACAGCTGCCAGCTGGATGTGGCACCATTCACCACCACTCTCTGGGTCCAGCCCTCCAGCCCGTTCCTAACCGGAAAAAAAATCACCCTGAGTAGACTCAGCCAGCTCTGAAATTGAAGCTTATATTTACAGCTTAACTCAATATACAAGCAGATATTTACAGTATATGGAGTTACAGAGAGAAATAGACAAGGTAAAAGGGAATACAGAAACACAACAGCCCTCTCAGAAACCTGAGCTCTCAGAAGGGGCACTCAACTGCCCCTTCACCTTCCCCCTATCCCTTTCAACCTTACCCCAATCCCAAGGAAGAATGGATGTTCAGCCAGGGAGCTAGGAAGCAAAGTGGATTAATTAAACAGAGAGTGAGGTTAGAAGAGAGATGCAGCTCCAAGCTCGCCAGCAGCAGAAGTACCTTATCTATGTTTTGATTCTTGTTTTTATACATCTCAGCAAGCCTATGAGTGAAGTAGACATCACCATTGTTTCCCTTTCACAGCCTGTAATCTAGTTCTTCTCACCAAAACATCCTAGCTAGCTTCAAACTAGCACAACAGTACTTGAGCTTTAGGTATTCATCTGGATTTTTAGTGGCAGAAGAGCTAAATCCTTCTAGGCCAGGACAGCATTGTATTGCAACAGGTTTAAAGAAGCTAAAGGTCTAGGTTATGTAACTTGAGGAGCTGAGTTAAACTGGCTCTTCAGTTTCATATCCATAGGATCATTCTGTTTGTTTCAATTTCTGTTGTTGCTCTCCACACTTTTTGATCATATTTTGTGATCTTTTTCATGCCAGTTGAGTTTCACTGACCTGCTGACGACAGCATAGAGATAGAACATCTGATTTATTTTTTACCATGCCTAATCATGATGTGACCTAAGTACCAAAAGAGCCCCAAAACCCAACATCAACTCCCAGGATATACTAACACTTAGCACAAAGGAATCAGTTCTGCAGACATTTACAGTGCAAGCTACAGCTAACCCTGCTTGCACAGCCTGAATGTGCAGATCAGGTGAAGAGTTGCCCATGCCTTTCATGTGCAGTTCCAATGTGCCAGATGTTTGATAGGGTTAGGTGTTGTTTCATATGGTTTATGACATACAGGAGGATTGAGATGAAAGCTGGAAAGGAAGAAATGCCAGTCTTTTGGCAGGTCTATGCACTTTGGCATGGAAATGGGAGTTCTCATGGGTTGGTGTTTTTCCATACAGATAAGAGGAATGGCGGAAACTTCCAGCAGTGGCAGCTGTTGGATAGAATCCTCCAACAGATTGTTCTTCAGGATGAAAGAGGAGATGATCCAGATATAGCTCCATTGGAAAACTTCAATGTCAAAAATATCATTAAAATGTAAGCTGCATTATTATTGCTTATTTCTGTTATGAAGATATAAATACAGGCAGGTGCTTAGGAATTAAAATGCCATATCTGAGGAGATTCTTGTTTTAACTTACAGCTTCTCAGTGTCTTTTAAATGGTGTCCTTCTAATGAGACATTAAATAGACAGGCTTTTTTTCTAGTAAAGTCTTTGCCTTTGGCTTCTAATTTCTGTGAAATACTAGCTGGCTACAAGAGCAGACAAAATAGCCATGATTTTATAACAAGGCTTTGTAACAAGTGCCCTTTTTCTTCATTCAAAATGTTGCTAATAACTTCTATTGATATTTCAAGAAAAATAAATATGTGGTCATCTCTGTTTAAAGGAATATCATTTTGAAATTCAAATAGTGGGAAGCAGCCCTCAATTAGCACACAAAACCTTTTACCTCTTCATAATGTCTGCATGGTTTCACCCATGGACTTGGCTGAGGGCACTACCATTATTTTTTCCCATAGTATGCATCATTTGAGAAGTCTAGCTACATGAGCTGGCTCTCATCTCAACTTCCCTGTTCTCAGTCCTTTTTTAGCCCAACTTTTGGACTCTTCATCTCATCCATCTGCCTCTGCAGGTAATTCATGGCCCATTACCTTTCTGAATTATCCACTCTCAGGAGCATTTTATAGAACATAAGACTTGTTTGAAACCAAATTTTCCTGTACTAAAAGTCTTAAAGTCCCTTCTGCTACAGGCATGAATTGAAATCCAAACTGATTTTTTTGTCATGGAAAATATCTTTCTCTTTGTCTGGATGTCTGACTTCACTGCAGACCTTGTGCCTGATCTTCTCTTTCTACTTTCATGGCTAAGTCCTCATTCTGCATATCTAATCAATCCCCAGCATGCCCTGCATTTTTTACTGTCAGTAATAGGAAATAGCTGTGCCAGTATGAGATATGAGCATTGCCTTGTTACTGATATATTACCCAATAGGTAAGCATCCTCCCTCCTATTAAGAAGGAAAAAATAGTACCACATAAAGTAGAAAAACATGAGAATCTGCTCTTGTATTACAGATGGTTTGATTTGTAACCACCAGCAGCTATGTTTATTTTAGTGGTGACTTTTTTCTTTCAAAATAAGTAGACTTGGAACTTGGAGGGCATTACCTAGAGGAATTATTCTCCCCCAAGCATTTCTTTATCCCTTTCCAGGAGTTTGAGCAACAAGGCACCACATTTATACCAGTTATTTGCTAAAGTATGAATTGGGATCTGGAACCAGACTGACCACTGATATGATTTCCATATTACAGAATCACAGAATATCAGGGGCTGGAAGGGATCTTGAAAGCTCTTCCAGTCCCACCACCCTGTCAGAGCAGGGTCACCTATACCAGATCACACAGGAACACATCCAGGCAGGTTTTGAATATCTCCACAGGGGGAGATTCCACAACCCCCCTGGGCAGCCTGTTCCAGTGTTCTGTCACCCTCACAGTGAAACAATTCCTCCTCATGTTTACATGAAAATTCCTATGGCTCAGCTTCCACCCATTGCCCCTTGTCCTGTCACTGCGTGTTACTGAGCAGAGCCTGATTTTATCCTCCTGTCACTCATCCCCTTACCTATTTATAAACATTGATGAAGTCACCCCTTAGTCATCTCCTCTCCAAGCTAAAAAGCCCCAGCTCCCTAAGTATCTCCCCATAATGAAGATGTCCAACTTCCTTAATTATTTTTGTGGCTCTAATATGTAAATTCACCAGGTTGCCTTTTGCTGATCACTACACATAGTGGCCTCTTGCCTTTCAGTCTGGATAGCTCAGAGCATGTTTATATGATCTGATTTAATCTTTCAGGCTGGTGAATGAAAATGAAGTCAAGCAGTGGAGGGACCAGGCAGAGAAGTTTCGTAAAGGTAAGTGTGTCCTCTTTAATGAAAGTCTGGGCAGGACTGATCCCAATTCATAGAGCAGTGAGCAGCAGAGCTGGGCAGAACTTTTGTTTTGTGGACAAATCATAGAATCAACCAGGTTGGAAGGGACCTCCAAGATCATCCAGTCCAACCTAGCACCCAGCCCTATCCAGTCAACCAGACCATGGCACTAAGTGCCTCATCCAGGCTTTTCTTCAACACCTCCAGGGATGGTGACTCCACCACCTCCCTGGGCAGCCCATTCCAATGCCAATCACTCTCTCTGCCAACAACTTCCTCCTAACATCCAGCCTATACTTCCCCCAGCACAACTTGAGGCTGTGTCCCCTTGTGCTATTGCTGGTTGCCTGGGAGAAGAGACCAACCCCCACCTGGCTACAACCTCCCTTCAGGTAGTTGTAGACAGCAATGAGGTCTGCCCTGAGCCTCCTCCAGGCTAAACAACCCCAGCTCCCTTAGCCTCTCCTCATAGTGATTGTGCTCCAGGCCTCTCACCAGCTTCGTCACCCTTCTCTGGACATGTTCCAGCACTTCAACATCTCTCTTGAATTGGGTGGCCCAGAAATCCTGCTTCGTTTCCTCCAAAACCTCTTGTCTCCTGGTGATAAGTTTGTGTTTCATGGATGCAGCTTCCCTCAGCCCTCGCATGAAAGGATTGTACAGTCTAAATGAAACTTAGGCATTGCTGTCTTGATCCCTGAAGATCACTGTCAAGACAGTCAGACTTGGTTTTCTTTTTCCTGCTCTCATTGTTCATCCCTGGTTGTACAACAGATTTGTCAACTTTATTTCAGCCTAACCTGCATCTCTTCAGAGACTGTTCATGAGCTTTACTTCAAGTCCTCTTGCCTGTTTCCCCTAGATCATGCCGAGCTGATGAGCCGACTAGAAAAGAAGGAGCGGGAATGTGAGACAAAGACCCAGGAGAAAGATGAAATGATGAAGACACTGAACAAAATGAAAGACAAGCTGCAGAAGGAATCCTTGGAGCTGCGCCAGACCCGGGACCGGATGAATGACCTGATGGCTCAACTTAATGAGTTCTCGGTATGAGGCTAAGACTCTTCACATCCTTGTCTAAAGCCTGCTAACTAATGAAGGATGAACAAAAGCACATCAAGACAAACACTTGATGTTGTAAATACAGAGAGAGGTTGTCTAGCCAGCTACAAAGATGAATACTTAGAAGCTGCTCAGCTTTTACCTGAGACCAAAATACCTGAGTTGGTAGTGTGGAATGGATAATGGCCCCATTCCTTCTCTACAGCCATCTTCCATGCAGGAGCTGTTTAGGCACATGTGTCCTCCTCCAGCTGTAATTTGTACCACTGAGTGGAGTGGCCCTGGTTATTTCTTCTCCCAGGTATGTCTTTTCCTAGATACAAAAATAAATTCAGTGGAGAAGTAGTGAGACTCTTGTTATGCTTCAAGGGCTCCTTCACTGCCTTGGAGCTCTTCTGAAGTGACGTTTTCAGCTGCTTCCTCGTACTTGTTTCTTCTTTTGTCCCAGCAGCATACCTGAGTCTCAGCTGGGACATGGCCAGAGAAGTTAGATTCTGACCTCCTCTCTCTCACTTTGTATTAGTGGGGCCTAATGATAGGTCTCTAGTATTTCAAACCCTAAGGTTTAAAACCCAGGAGTTCAAAAGTTCATAAGATTGAACTTTTCTTCTTTTTTTTTTTTTTTGGTACATAAGGAGAAAATAAAACATTTTGGCTTCTTTTACTAGCTTTCTGTTTTTCTGAGCCATTTATGGTTACTTTTTTTTTCAAGCTCTTTTCCACAACTTCAAGGGCTTGAAACTTTCTCTTAAATGAAAGCTGAGATTCCTCCCTTTATTGCATGGCTTTGAGTGCAGGAGACTTTAAAGGAAACATCAAATATTTTGAGACTTATAATAAAATCACATCAGCTGGCAACATGTAGTTATTGTGCCTTTTAAATTGTTTGCTTTTTTTCTGTGGTTTTTATTTTCCAGCAAGGGGGCAGCATTTCCTTCCCACCTCCACCTCCTCCACCTCCAGGTGGCCCATTAGCTTTGTCCTCTTCTCACATGCCTGAGAATTTGCCACCGCTGCCACCTCCTCTGCCCTTCTCCAGCTGTCCACCACCTCCAGCTCCACCACCTCCTCCAGGAGGACCTCCTCCCCCACCAGGAGCACCACCTTTCTTCAGCATGGGGATGCCACCTCCTTCGACAACCAGCTTCAGCAGTGGCACCAGCCTGAAGAAGAAATCTATCCCACAGCCTTCACACCCGCTGAAATCCTTCAACTGGGCCAAGCTGAGTGAGGTAAGAAATTGCAATATTCTCAGCAATTCATTGACTTTTGAAAGTATTCTTTAACTCCATTAAGTGCAAGATGACAGAAGCGAGTGATGGTCTGTGACTTTCCATGGGCTGAGATCAGTAGGAGTCAGTAAAAGTCTTGAGGAAGTCTCCTATCTCCCCAGCTCTTCAGCAATGCGGCACATCACCTGCGATGGCCAAGGTTAACATGCAGTTACCTGCCCATGCTATTGGCTAGGCAAAGCTGTAGTGGGACTGAATATGTAAGGCAGAGCTGGACATCTCCAGGACTGGTGTGTCAGAGCTGCCCTCACTTGTGTATCAGCAAAAATTACGGCCAGGGCCAATGTGGGCAAAATGTGGTGAGAACCAGCTCCAAAACCAGACTCCCCTACCCTGGCAGGAGCCATAACCAATAGAAAGGTGCTTTGATTCTTCTCACCATTTGTTCATGGCCACGAAGGAAGCTCCTCTTCTTGCATGGTTGCAACTCTATCTCTTGGTGATAAAACTCCAAGTTGGCAATGAAAACAGAGGACTTGGGTTCTTTCTGTTGCAGACATTTTCTGCTACCTAGGTTGCCTCTCCTTTCCCTCCACTTCTCTCTCCACCCCTCTCTGCTCTCTTCAGGTCTTATTTTTTCATTTTTAAAAAAATCTGATTTAGAAAGGGGAAAAAAAAAAGTGTCTCTGTTGAGTTTGGATGGCTGCCTAGAAATCCACGTTCCCTTTTAGACTGAAATTCACTCAGGGCCCAACTCCAGCATTTGGAAGGAGTGTCCAGGGACCTCTGGAATGCCACAAGAATTCTCTCTCCTCCTCTCTCCTTTTCTTTAAAATAAAGTGAAGTGAAATATTTGCTGCACCGTCTGTGCTTGTCTGTCAAGGCCATGTGGAGGGTGTGGGAGAGAATGTAAGGATGAGGATTTATTTTCCTTTGCAGAACATGGGACTTAGTGCTGCTCTGAAGAAAAGAAATAATAACTAATATGTGTGTATGTATGTGAAGCTATATGAAAAAGAGAAAGTCACAGGTGTTTCTGGTTAGTGTACAGTGACTGTAGGCTTACCCTGCCCTCTGGTTAGGAGTGAAGGCAGCTGTGCTAATAAAATTGAAGATCTGGGTGGTGAGGTGGGTACAAGATGCTATTTTGAGGAAGGCAGTATAGTTGGGAAAAGGGGTATAAGAGGGTAGAGGACTCATTTAGAGTGTTTCCCAGTGCTAGGGGTTTGACCTACTAAGTTCTCTGCAAAACAGCAGGGATTGTGATGCAGATGCAAGTGGCTTGCCTTGTTGTTTGGATTGCACTTCATTATGGAACTATTTAATTCCACTGTCTGTTGAAGGAGACAATATATTCTAGCAATCTTCATCATAGAATCATAGAATGGTTTAGGTTGAAAGGGACCTCAAGGATCATCCAGCTTCAACCCCCTGCCATAGGCAGGGACACCTCCCACTAGAGCAGGTTGCTCAAGGCCTCATCCAGCCTGGCTTTAAACACCTCCAGGGAGGAAGCATCCACAACCTCCCTGGGCAACCTGTTCCAGTGTCTTACCACCCTCACTGTAAAGAACTTCCTCCTAACATCCAGTCTAAATCTCCCCTCTGCCAGTTTAAACCCATTCCCCCTCGTCCTGACATTACCAGACCTTGTCAATAGTCCCTCCCCAGCCTTCCTGTAGGCTCCCTTCAGATACTGGAAAGCCACTCTAAGGTCTCCTCGAAGCCTTCTCTTCTCCAGGCTGAAGAGCCCCAACTCTCTCAGCCTGTCCTCATAGCAGAGCTGCTGCAGCCCTCTGATCATCTTCGTGGCTCTCCTCTGGACTGGCTCCAGCAGTTCCATGTCCTTCTTGTGTTGGGGGCTCCAGAACTGCACACAGTACTCCAGGTGGGGTCTGAGGAGAGCAGAGTAAAGGGGGAGAATCCCCTCCCTTGCCCTGCTGCCCACACTGCTCTTGATGCAGCCCAGCACAGGGTTGCTGTCTGGGCTGCATGTGCACACTGCAGGCTCATGTTGAGCTTTTCGTCAACCCAGACCCCCAGGTCCTTCTCCTCAGGGCTGCTCTCCAGTTATCCTAGATTCCCTGCTTCAGTACCAGGCACTATCTGTTCACATGGATACAAATCCTCTGAATGCAAAGTTACAAGGAGATCAGATGGCCTCATCTTGTCTTTCATTACTGTTGCAGCACTTCTTTGGCCTTCTCTTGAACGGTCAAAGTAGCCACAGTTGAATGAATGAAGACTCACAAAAAGCACACTTGGCTGTGGGCAGCATATCTTGAGGTTTTGAGCATGGGAAAATGAGGCCTGGAAGTGCACATAGTATTATTGTGGTTCGTGGTAGATTTTAACTCCCAGATGACATGAATACAAGCTTTCCTCACAAAGACTGGACTAGTTAGCAAAGAGCACAGGCATGTCTGCATCGTGCAACAGTGAGCTGAAGTCATACAGTGTTGGAAACAGCTGTACACAAACTTGGGGCTGAATTTATTCAGCTCCTAGGTGTCACTGCATACTGTTTAGACCATCCTTCCAAAAGTACTTAGCTCACGGTGTCCCTCATAAGCTTTCTTAAGTGTTAGAGCTACGAAGATGATCAGAGGGCTGCAGCAGCTCTGCTATGAGGACAGGCTGAGAGAGTTGGGGTTCTTCAGCCTGGAGAAGAGAAGGCTTCAAGGAGACCTTAGAGTGGCTTTCCAGTATCTGAAGGGAGCCTACAGGAAGGCTGGGGAGGGACTATTGACAAGGTCTGGTAATGTCAGGATGAGGGGGAATGGGTTTAAGCTGGAGGAGGGGAGATTTAGACTGGATGTTAGGAGGAAGTTCTTTACAGTGAGGGTGGTGAGACACTGGCACAGGTTGCCCAGGGAGGTTGTGGATACTTCCTCCCTGGAGGTGTTTAAGGCCAGGCTGGATGAGGCCATAGGCAACCTTCTCTAGTGGGAGGTGTTCCTGCCTATGGCAGGGGGTTGGAGCTGGATGATCCTTGAGGTCCCTTCCAACCTAAACCATTCTATGATTCTATGATGCCAGGACTGAGGCAGTCCACATGAGGGGCAAACCCCTTTCTGTCTATGCAGCCTGTCGTAAGGGTGGCAGAGGAAACAGAGTCTAAAAGAAGTGCTGATGGGGGTAGCTAGGAGACATTTTGTCTGTGATATACTTTCTTGGTAGCAGAATCATGGCTGTTTTCCTGGGCAATTCATGACACCTTTTTTTTTTCCCAATGCTGTATTGTCTTTGGAAGGAAAGACCTGAGCTGCTGGGTGTTAGGAGAATGATCAAATATATTCACTTTTAGCAGTTGACAGTAACAGATTGTCCACAGTTCCCATGAGCACCATGAAAAAATTTTGACTGGAAGGTATTCATGCTCCTAACAAGGAAACTTCAGCAACCTGCTAAGTTCCTTCAAGAATTAAAGGCTTTGTAGAAGCTTTGATGTGAGATGGTGATCGGTGGCAAAGCCCTTTAGATGCGTAGATGGGCTGAGTTTTGATGAAGCCCTTCTGCACCACAGCTGCATTTACACAGCACTGTAGCATGCTCTGTGAATTCCACTCATACAGCTATATTGGAGTGCCAGTGCCAAGGATGTCTGTCTTGTAAGGAAAAGCTATTTCAGTGTAACCACTGTAATATCCTGGAAAGATCCCTTTCCTCATTCCTGGACAGCAAGTAGAGTTTTCTCTCACTCTTGAATTTTACACAAGACCCAAGGTCAAACAGGGACCAGACATCTATGGTTAATCAAGATGATGGACTGGAAGTATGGAATAATGTAATGGATCCTTTAATAAATATAAACATATTGATTTGAACTTAGAGGAAATCACAGCAGCTTTTGACAGCACTACTTGTTAGTTCATGGCTAAAGAAGCTTCTCGTTAAGAATCAGGCTGCTAATGACTTGAGTCAGTCATATCACTCTGATGTGAATGGGGCTTTCTTTAGCCAGCCCTAAACAGATCTGGGTTAATTTTCTTAGAAGAAAGATATTTGTTCTATGTACCACATCTAATTTAAAACAAACAAACAAACAAACAAAGGCAAAAAAAAACCCAAAACCATCCCTAACCAACAATGAAAACCAAACAAAACCCCACTAGCCAAACTACTCCCCACCCTGCCCACCAAAACCATAGAAATCTAAATCATAAACCAAGTAAATGTCCAATTTCATTTTTTCTTTACGTCTTTTTTTTTTTTAAAGTATATCTGTAATGTTATTGATGATTCTGATTTCTGGAATGTTCCTCTTAAAGCTGGCTGAGGACCATGGCTGTGATGGTTTGGATGTCCCCCACCCCCCCACACTTTAGAAATCACCCAGACTACACTCAGCTGGCTCTGGAAATTTGAATGAAACTTATATTTACAGCTGGCACAATGTACAAGCAGATATTTACAGTATATACAGATATATATAGAAATATACAAGGTAAAAAGGGTAATACAGACACAACAGCCCTCCCAGAAACCTGAGTCCCCAGGAGGGGCTCTCAACCACCACCCCCCCCCACCT
>WAAF01014193.1:1826-21643 GCA_013400475.1 Tricholaema leucomelas
TTTTTTTTTCTTTTCCCTTTCCTTTTTCGTTCTTTTTTTTTTTTTTCTGTCTTGTACCCTTTGTCCTTCTATTTCTTGGTCTCTTTTTCTTTCTCATTTTCCATCTCGTTGTCTTTCTTGTTCTCTTTTCCTTTCTTTCTGTTTCTTTCTCCTTTTCCTTTTCCCTTCACTTTTTCTTTCTCTCCCTCTTTTTCCTTTTCCCTTTCCTTTTCCCCCCTCTTTTTCTTTCTTGTTCTCTTTTTCCTTTCACTTTCTTGTTCCCTTAGTCTTTCTCTTTTTTTTCCTTTTACCTTCCCTTTTTCTTTCTTTTTCTTTCTTGTTCTCTTTGTCTCTTTTTCTTTCTTGTTCTCATTTTCTTTCTCTTCCTCTTTTTCTGTTCCTTTCTCTTTTTCCTTTTCTCTTTCCTTTATCATTTTCCTCCTTAAAGCTCCCCTGAGAGCTCCTTTTCCATTAAGGTCATTTTGAATAGGTGTTTTCCATTCTCCAGAGTCAATCTATGAAACTTTACAAACCATAATCTGGAAATTAATTGTAGAGAATGTTTCCCATCCCTTCAAAAAGTGTCAGTAAGCTTATGGATTGTGTCATATGGGTGATAGCATTAGTTGCTACACAAGGGAATGAAGTATGCCCAACAAAAATAAAAGGAAGGAATGTGATCAGTGCTGCAACCCATACTGCACTGAATTTTGGGTGGACCTCCATACTTTACAATGTCTGGAGAATTCTGGAAGGTGTAACTTACAATTAGCAGCACAATTAACTGATTTCTATTTTTAAAAAGCATGTTGAATTTAAGAGTTATGCTCTGCTCTACACTCAGCTATACCTAGACACCCCTCTGCTCAACTCAATGTCTGATATTATAGCATTGTGACATTGTTGATCATGCATATATTCTCATACCTAAAAACCTTAGGAGAGAGCAGGTATTTTGTTGTTCATAGAATCATAGAATCAACCAGATTGGAAGAGACCTCCAATATCATCCAGTTCAACCTAGCACCCAGCCCTGTCCAGTCAATCAGACCATAGAATAATAGAATCATAGAATGGTTTAGGTTGGAAGGGACCTCAAGGATCATCCAGCTCCAACCCCCTGCCATAGGCAGGGACACCTCCCACTAGAGCAGGTTGCTCAAGGCCTCATCCAGCCTGGCCTTAAACNCTTGTTCTCTTGCTGGTTGCCTGGGAGAAGAGACCAACCCCCACCTGACTACAGCCTCCCTTCAGATAGTAGTCGACAGCAGTGAGGTCATCCTTGAGCCTTCTCTTCTCCAAGCTGCACACCCCCAGCTCCCTCAGCCTCTCCTCATAGGGTTTGTGTTCCAGGCCTTTCACCAGCTTTGTCACCCTTCTCTGGACACGTTCCAGCACCTCAATAATCTGCTGTTATATCACTGTGACATTTTTGATCATCCATATATTCTGATACTTAAAAACCCTAGGAGAGAGCAGCTATTTTGTTGTTTTGACAAAGTGCCTGGGTTTCGTCATTCAGAAGCCTGGGAACGAAGTACGTACAAAATCTGTGTTAAACTGAGATTGTACTTTCAATAACCAAAAAGAAACCAAAAAAAAAAAAAAAAAATCAATAAAAAGAAACAACAAAAAAAAAAAAAAAAAATCCCTACCCAAATAGGCAGCACCTAGTGAGTAATAACTTCATTTCTGCATAGCTCAGGGGGGTTGCAATGGGAGTGTGAAAAGTTCATTGCTATCAACTGGAAAAAAAAGCGAGTGCTAAGAAGAAAGAATCGCATTTCCTAGTGGGATTTCTCTCAGACTACCTGATTTGCATGAAGGGCGCCACATCAAACACGTTGGGTGCCCTTTGTCAAATATTAATGTGAAGCTTGTTTCAAGTTCTTTCTTGACTTTGTGCCACCTTGTATCAAAGGAAGTTAAAAGTAGGACTTGGGAGGAAAAAATACTTTTCCAACTGTTTCAGCACTTAGCAAAAATCTTTCTGTATTTGATCAGTTCTGCCTCAAACTTTTATTATTTTGACAAACAGGCACTTTTTTTTTTTTTTTGAGAGAGAGCTGTGCAGTCTATGACAATCTGATTTGGAATTTCCCCCTCCCCCTTTTCTTGAGGTTTTCCATTTTGCAGCAATAGTTGTCCTGACTGACCCACTCGGAACGTTTATGTGCTTCAGAATTTAACTACCTGCCTTAGTCTTTGCTCTCACAAGCGATAATTTCTATTGAATATTTATAGATCATAGAATCATAGAATCAGTCAGGGTTGGGAGGGACCACAAGGATCATCTAGTTCCAACCCCTCTGACATGGGCAGGGACACCCTACCCTAGATCAGGCTGGCCACAGCCTCATCCAGCCTGGCTTTAAACCCATTCCAGCCTCTCACCACACTCAAGCAGAACAGCAGCCACCTCGCTGCCAGTCTGAGTCTCCCCACCTCCAGCTTTGCTCCATTCCCCCTAGTCCTGTCACTCTCTGATAGCCTAAAAAGTCCCTCCACAGCTTCTTTGTAGGCCCCCTTCAGATACTGAAAGGCCACAATAAGGTCACCTGGGAGCCTCCTCCAGACTGTTAATTTACACTTAGCAGAGAACCTAGGGTCAACCATGTTCCAAGCTTCCTCCTAACTCATGTTGAAAGGCAGCAGACAGTGCTCATCTGACTCTATCAGAGTAATTAAAGACTTTAATAAATAAATTGAGAAAAAAAAATGTTTCTGCTTCTTATCTTGATTTAGTTACAGCCTGAAACAAAGATAAATAGAAGAATGGGATCACTATAGCTGCCTATTGCTATCCATTCAGCTTTAATCTACCTTTTCTACCAAGCTTAATCAATTGTTTTTTATTTGCAATCAGCTTGCTCTTATGGACTGAAGATCTACTTCCTGAGCTGTTACAAAGCAGATTGAAAAGATAAATGTCTTTGTAGCAGAAGTATTTCTGGGAAAGGCAGAGCTTCCGAAGTGGTGTTCAATATAAGTAGTGGTAAACTAATTACAGTCCTTCAGCTTACATGGGCTGTGAGACTGTTTTAAGATTCCTTTGTGGATGTTTCATGACTGTAAAAAGTCCTGATGTGTATCACAGGGTTTTGAACTGTTGTAGAATATGCTGCAGTAACAAAGAGATGTTAACAAAGGCATGGCCTTAAGATTCCTGTACCTGATCCTGCATCATGCAACATTCCTGTATCAGAAAACACACCCAAACAGGACCTCTCTTCTATCCATTCCAGCTAGACACTTTCAAAGCCACCAAGACATTAAATGAGGCAGCATTCCTCTGCTCCTTCTCAAGGGGTAGAGTTCAAATTTTTTTCCCCTGACTATAGAATAGAATAGAATAGAATCAACCAGGGTGGAAGAGACCTCCAAGATCATCCAGTCCAACCTAGCACCCAGCCCTATCCAGTCAACCAGACCATGGCACTAAGTGCCTCACCCAGGCTTTTCCTGAACACCCCCAGGGACGGTGACTCCACCACCTCCCTGGGCAGCCCATTCCAATGCCAATCACTCTCTCTGGCAAGAACTTCCTCCTAACATCCAGCCTATGCTTACCCTTGCACAACTTGAGGCTGTGTCCCCTTGTCCTGTTGCTGGTTGCCTGGGAGAAGAGACCAACCCCCACCTGGCTACAACCTCCCTTCAACTGTTCATAGAACAGTTTAGGTTGGAAGAGATGTCAAAGATCATCCGGTTCCAACCCCCCACCATAGGCAGGTTCCTATTAGAACAGGTTGCTCAAGGCCTCATCCAACCTACCTTTGAACACCTCCAGGGAGGAAGCATCCACAACCTCCCTGGGCAACCTGTGCCAGTGTCTCACCACCCTCACTGGAAAGAACTTCCTCCTAACATCTCGTTTAAATCTCCCCTCTGCCAGTTTAAACCCATTACTCCTCATCCTGTCATTACAAGACCTTATAAATAAATAGTCCTTCCCCAGCCCTCCTGTAGGCCCCCTTCAGATACTGGAAGGCCACCACAAGGTCTCCTCAAAGCCTTTAGGCTGATGAGTCCCAATTCTCATAGCCTGTCTTCATATCAGAGCTGCTGCAGCCCTCTGAACATCTTTGTGGCCCTCCTCTTGACTCACTCTAACAGTTTGATGTCTTTCTTATGTTGGGAGCTCCAGAATTATACACAGTACTCTAGGTGGGGTCTGATGAGAGCCGAGTAAAGGGGGAGAATCCTTTCTCTTGCCCTGCTGGCCAAGCTTCTCTTGATGCAGCCCAGAACAGGGTTGTTGGCTGGGCTGTGCATGTACACTGCTGGCTCATGTTGAGCTCTTAATTAACCAAGACCCCAGGGCCTTTTCCTCAGGGCTGCTCTCCAGCCATTTGCCACCCAACCTGGCAATGGTTCCATAAGTCTGTGTAACCTTATACTTCTGACTAGCTGCATAACCATGCCTTGTATATTGTATTGCACAACTTCATATTTACATTGTGCTAAAACCTGTACCACTACAAAGTTGTACTCATAAACCACTGCAATTCACTCTCAGGACTTTTATTAAAAGCTCATGTGAAAATAATTTTCTGTCTTGACTGATCGAGCACTTGATGTGTTTGAGAGCTTTACTTTCCCACCTTTTTGTCTCAAATCTCATTTTAAAAAATAAAAACAAAGTCTGGGTAGAAATACGATGAAAACTCCATTTACTAGGGGGAAAGCAATAGAACAGGGATCTCAGTGCATATACCCAAGTCTCCAGATGCTGTTTTCCAGTAATTTAAGTTGGAGTTTATCCCTTGGTATATGAAGTTATGATTTCTTCACACTGAGGGCTAATACAAAATGCATTAACTGCAAGTGGGGAGCTATAAATATCCTGAAAGGCAACGATTTAATACATGAATTTCCAACTCCAGTGATACTGTAGAAAGCGTTAGCAGTAAACATTGGGCCACAAGGGGATTACCAGGTCACACTGCACACTTAGTGTAAGATCTTAGCCATGCTTCTGTTGGATGCTTAGAATAGAATAGAATAGAATAGAATAGCATCAACCAGATTGGAAGAGACCTCCAAGATCATTCAGTCCAACCTAGCACCCAGCCCTACCCAGTCAACCAGACCATGGCACTAAGTGCCTCATCCAGGCTTTTCTTCAACACCACCAGGGAAGGTGACTCCACCACCTCCCTGGGCAGCCCATTCCAATGCCAATCACTCTCTCTGTGAAGAACTTCCTTCTAACATCCAGCCTAGACCTCCCCTGGCACAACATAAGGCTGTGACCCCTTGTTCTGTCGCTGGTTGCCTGAGAGAAGAGGCCAACCCCACCTGGCTACAGCCTCCTGACTGCCCATCCTGGCAGGGAGGTGCAAAACCATTCACTTGTTTTTCATTGGAGTCTCTATTATTCAGTCAGTATTGCATAGCAAGGTAATGTATATAGACAAAGGAAAGTTTTAAAGGCTTCTCAGGACAGAAATGTTCCTTGAGATTACCTTAATATCTCTTTGGTAATGTTGGTGTATTACACATACTGAAAGAAAGGAAACTGAGGGAGCTGGGACCATTCAGTTTGAAAAAGAGGAGGCTGAGAGGAGACCTCATTGCTGTCTACAACTACCTGAAGGGACATTGTGGAGAGGCTGCTGCTGGTCTCTTCTTACAGGTAATTGGAGACAGAATGAGGGGGAATGGTCTCAAGCTGAGGCTGAGTAGGTTTAGACTGGACATTAAGAAAAAGTTTTTCATGGAGAGAGTGGTCAGGCACTGGAATGAGCTGCCCGGGGAGGTGGTGGTCACCTACTCTGAATGTCTTAAGGGTCGTTTGAATGTGGTGCTTAGGGATACGGTTTAGAGTGATGCTTGTAGAGTAGGGTTATCACAGCATCACAGTATCACAGCATCACCAAGGTTGGAAGAGACCTCATAGATCATCAAGTCCAACCTGTTACCACAGAGCTCAAGGCTAGACCATGGCACCAAGTGCCACGTCCAATCCTGCCTTCAACAGCTCCAGGGACGGCGACTCCACCACCTCCCTGGGCAGCCCATTCCAGTAGCCAATGACTCTCTCAGTGAAGAACTTTCTCCTCACCTCAAGCCTAAATTTCCCCTGGTGTAGCTTGAGGCTGTGTTCTCTTGTTCTGGTGCTGGCTGCCTGAGAGAAGAGAGCAGCCTCCTCCTGGCTACAACCACCCCTCAGGTAGCTGTAGACAGCAATAAGGTCCCCCTTTATAGATTAGACTTGATGATCCTGAGGGTCTTTTCCAACCTGGATGTTTCTGTGATTCTGTAAACATAAAAGTTCTATGAACCCTTAAAAATGAAATCTCCTATGCGAAGGAAAATATTCCAGGCCTCTGGCAAGTGTGATCAAATATATACAAGGATGGAAAATTAATTTATAATCTGGTCCTTAACATGTGGAGGAGGATTGTCAATCCAGGCTGCAGTGTAAAGATTCTTTAATTACATATTGTTTATCCAGACCTTTCAAACAGATACTTCATTTCTGAAAGCGGAGAGTTTCATAGACACGTTACTCAGTTGAGCTGCTCTTTTCCTAAGGTGGGATTTTGTAAATGAAATAGTATTGGCTCATAAAATAAATAAATAAATGAATCCTAGAATGGCAAGAAGCAATAAATCCATAATTGCATTAACTGCAGAAAAGTTAATAGACATTTTAATTAAAGAACCACCCTAACGAGATTAGAATTCACCGCCCTATAAAAGCTGAATCGTGTAGTGTTTCATTATCATTTCTGAGAAGGTACAGGTGCTAAATTAACTAGGGGAGACCTCATCCTTTGTTCCATGTATATAATAATAATAAAAAAAACCCCAACACATTGTAAATTAAAATGAAAAATTAATTTAGAAGGTTATCAGTATAAAGTTTGGATAAAGCCTGTTGGCTAGTGTAGCTGGTCAGGAGTTTGCTGAGGTGCTTCTTTAATTAAGAACGTTGATCAGAGGAATGAATGATTTCTGGGAAACAGATCTAGTTCATAACATTTTAAGCAGAAAAATACCTCAGAACTTGTCAGGTTTTCTGATCATAACTGGAACAATGAGTAGACCTCATTGTTTTCATTTCTCAGCCTATCATCTAGCTCTTCTCACCAAAACATGCTAGCTAGGCTCAAACTAGCACAATAAGAGACTCGAATATTTCAGTGGTCAGACCTCTTACTTTGCAATGCGAGCAGCTGGCTTGGTGTGATGGTTTGGGTGTTACTTGCCCCCTCCACTCTTACAAAATCTCCCAGACTAGACTCAGCTGGAAATTAAGAAATGAAACTTTATATTTACAACTGAGCACAATATAGAAGCAGATATTTACAATCTATACAGCTGTAGACAGAAATAGACAAGTCAAGGGCAATACAGAAACACAACAGCCCTCTCAGAAACCAGAGTCTCCAGGAGGGGCTCCCAACCACCCTTCCACCTCCTTTCCATCCTTCTTCCTTATCCCAGGGTTTGCCTTACATGCAAGGTGAGTGTGATGGTTTTGGTGTTACCTGCCCTCCCCTTCATATTAAATCACCCAGACTAGACTGAGCCAAGCTGAAAATTAATATGAAGCTTTGTATTTACAGCTTAGCAAAATATACAAGCAGGTATTTACAACATATACAGAAATATACAAGTTATAAAAGTAATACAGAAACACAACAACCCTCCCAGAAACCTGAGTCCCCAGAAGGGGCTCTCATCCACCCTTCCACTTCCTTTCTGCCCCTGTACCTTATCCCAGACTTTGCCTTAGGTGCAAGGTGAGTTTGGAGGATCAGCCAGTGTTGGTTAGAAGGCAGAAGGATTATCTACACAGAAAGCAGGTTGGAGAGATAAGTACAGGCACCATCTGCAACAAAGAGCCACACTGTGTTATCTATGTTTGTGTTCTTGTTTTTATACATCTCAGCAAGCCTATGAGTGAAGTAGACATCACCATTTCCTTTTCACAGCCTGTAATCTAATTTCTCTCACTAAAATATTTCAGCTAGCCTCAAACTAGCACATTTGTACAGAGCCATGAGATGTGGACCTGAGTTTGCTACATCTGCAGAGCACGCCGTTGGTGAGCAAGGCTCATACAGCACAGATGACCTGCAGGACTTGCTGGCAGCCCTTCACATCTTGTAGCCATGCTGTGTGCCAGCTAGAAAGTTCTATATTCAGAGCAGTGCTCGACTTCCAGCTGACAGGTTTCCAGGAGCCAAGGAGGTGTATCTGAGTTATGCTGGACCGAGTCAATATAGTATCTCTGTTTCACAATATTTTGGCAGTTTCCACAAGGTGCCATCTCCTGAAGTGTAGGGGAGGAGTAGGAACCTCTTTTCAGTTATTTTATTAACAGATATTAAAGTCCTTCTGGGAAGGAATAATAAATTGCACCAGTATAGGGTGGGAGGTGATCTGCTGGAAAGCAGCCCTGCGGAGAAGGACCTGAGAGTCCTGGTGGGCAACAATTTCTCCACAAGACAGCAATGTGCCCTTGTGGCCAAGAAGGCCAAATGGATCCTGGGGTGCATTAAGAGGAGTGTAGCCAGCGGATAGAGGGAGGTTCTCCTCCCTCACTACTCTGCCCTGGTGAAGATCTGAGTCATAGATATCTGAGGAGAGATGAGATGAAAGACTTGATAATAAATATTCTCGCAAGACTTTTATTGTGAAAGCTGTCACTATGTTAGGGATGATACAATACACATACAGAGGTGCACTGCAATGGCAACAGGATTAATGCCATCAAACACTAATAATCACAGTGATAAGCACAGAATCAGAACCACAGAACTTTTAGGGGTTGGAATGGACCTTCTGAGATCATTGTGTCCAACCCCAAATATTTTCCCAAATAGTTCTCCAGATCTTGGGAGCTATTGTGGTTACTCTCTTTACAATGACATGCAGGCAGCTTCCTTTTTGAAACCCAGTCCCTTCTCCTTGCTCGAGACAACAGCTATGTGTATTACACTAGTAGCACACAGGAGTTGTTTCATTGTCTTTGTTACACAACCATTATGTATCAGAGGCACCCCTACAAAAATAGTGTGGAGTTATCATTTATAATTTCCCAGTGCCACATTTGGACACGAATCTTAAAGAATGTATTTTGATTCCAATCCATTTTGAGAAATGAACTCTCCATCTGCTCCTTCCCACTCTTACCTTATGGTTGATATTTAGCTTAAAAACAGCAAAGTCAATACAACCCATTATAAAAGAGACTTTAGTAGGCAAACATTTCTGTGTTATGTTGAATACACTCTGTATAATAAAAGTCATCTGAACAACTTGCACTGTGCTTCAAGGTTATTAGCTTGCAAAAAATATGGGTGTCTGTCAGGAAGCAGTTGCTGTTGTACTGCAGCGGTGTGAACAGAGAGACCAGGTTATTCTGCCCCTGTACTCAACACTGGTCAGGCCACACCTTGAGTACTGTATCCAGTTCTGGGCCACTCAATTCAAGAGAGATGTTGAGGTGCTGGAACGTGTCCAGAGAAGGGCAACAAGGCTGGTGAAGGGCATGGAACACAAACCCTATGAGGAGAGGCTGAGGGAGATGGGGTTGTTTAGCCTGGAGAAGAGGAGGCTCAGGGGAGACCTCATTGCTGTCTACAACTACCTGAAGGGAGGTTGTAGCCAGGTGGGGTTGGTCTCTTCTCCCAGACAACCAGCAACAGGACAAGGGGACACAGCCTCAAGTTGTGTTGGGGGAAGTATAGGCTGGATGTTAGGAGGAAGTTCTTCACAGAGGGAGTGATTTGTCATTGGAATGGACTGCCCAGGGAGGTGGTGGAGTCACTGTCCCTGGAGGTGTTCAGGAAAAGCCTGGATGAGGCACTTTGTGCTATGATCTAGTTGACTGGATAGGGCTGGGTGATAGGTTGGACTAGATGATCTTGGAGGTCTTTTCCAATCTAGTTGATCCTACTCTATTCTGTTCACCAATTATCAAAAGAGGGCATCCTGAATAATCTTCAGGTTTTATACTCCAACTATATAAATTAAACAACAACAAAAAAAAGAAGAATGTCTTCCTTTTATACACTTTCAACTACCCCTCACAAACTGATTTCAACGGAGGAGGCTTGCAGCCAAGAACATTTTATTTATGCTTTTTGTCATTTTGTGGAAAACAATGTCAATACAGAGAAAGCAGGGGGAAGGAAACAAATTTTGCCATATGTTCAACTACGTAAAGAGTAAGCAAATGCTGATACATCACGAAACCAGCTCTTCGTTTCCCAGGCTGCTCCCTGCACCCCATTGTATACACAAATACAATCTGTGCTCTTGAGCTGATGGAGAACTCAGGCAAGCCACAGAATCACAGATTGATAAAGGCTGGAAGGGACATCAAAAGATCATCTAGTCCAACCCTCCTGCCAGATCAGGACCACCTTTAGCAGATCACATTGGATCACATCCAGGTAGGTTTTGAATACCTCCAGAGATGGAGACTTCAGAACAAAAGTCCTGAGTCCCTGTCAAGGGATCACAGTTCTGGGGGATGCTGCGGTCCATAATCACAGGATCACAGGATGTTAGGGGTTGGAAGGGATGCAAGGAGATCATCAGTCCAACCCTCCTGCCAGAGCAGGGCAATGCTATCTAACACAGATCAGATAGACATAATAGACTATTCCCCAACAGATAACCTGTAAGTACAGAAAAGTAAGGTCATGATTCTGGTGCTGGGCCTTGATTTCTTTGGTTTTTATACCTTCACTAACAACATTAGGAATGAATAATCTCTTCATCCAGGCTATTCCATGATCAATATTTTTATTTTGTTGGAGTTTTTTAGCATTTTAATGCTGCCTATTTATAACAATTATAAGGTTTTGTGATGGTTTGAAGCCAGCTAGAATATTTTGGTGAGAAGAACTAGATCATAGGCTGTGAAATACTGAAGATAAGCATTTATTAATTTAGTCCCCTCTTTCCCCACCCCACCCCCCAAAGGCACAGCTAAAACAACTAAAACCACCTGCATTTGGCAGAGGAATCTGAAATTAAGATCCTTCACAATATTCTGATTTCAGTTCACTTCTGCCTGCTTTTGAAACATGAAGAAATGAGGTAATAACTGCCACTGTTTCTGCATAAAAGCAGAGCCCAGACCTGCAGACTGATGGAAACTGAGTGCAGAAGAGTCAGATTCTTCCACATCCTACATAAACCCTGCCCTGATCTGACTGTCTCTTCGCAGCCCATTCCTTTTGTGCAACATTTACATTCCTCTGTTTTACCCAGAAGAAAAAAAAAGAGTTTATATTATTTTTTGCCACACATATATTTAGTACTTCATTGTTGACTGTTCTCTTACAGCTCCATCAGAAGATTACCTGCTCTCTGTCAAAACCAGTTTATTCTAAGCTGGGCTGAGATGCATTTGCAGGATGCAGATGGGTATTTGTGGGATTCTGTTACTGCTGTTCTGTGTGTCTTATGCTAGACAGGATATTGCTCCATCACAGCCCATTTATCATGTTTGAAATATGCAACTCCATAGAAAAATACTTCTAGTTACACACAAGTATTTAAGCAAAATAATTACTAATGATGGGATTTTTACCCTTCCCTCCCTCTCTTTATTCCAAGAATGCAAGGTAAAAGTAATACAGAAACACAACTCCCCTCCCAGTTTCTGAGTCCTCAGGAGGGGCTTTCAACCACCCTCTCATCTTCCCCCTACCCCTCTCAACCTTACCCCAGTCCCAAGGAAGAATGGAGGTTTGGCCAAGGGGATTAAGAAGCAAAGTGAATCAGCCAAGTAAATGGAAGGTGAGGTTAGAAAGCAAGATGGAGTTCAGCCAGCAGCCTCAGCTCCACAGCAGGCAAAGAGCCGAGAGCACAGCCCCAGAGCCAAGTGCCCAAGCAAAGTGCAGAGCAAAGTGACCTTATCTAATGTTCTGCTTTTCCTTTCTGCACATCTCAGCAAGGCTGTGAGGGAAGTAGACCTCACCATTGTTTTCATTTCTCAGCCTATGATCTAATTCTTCTCACCAAAACATCCCAGCTAGACTCAAACTAGCACACCCTCCCTCTCCCCATCTTGCCAATCTCTTTATTCTAAGAATATAGGTTACAAGGCTAGCAAGGTGCAAAACCTCTAAGCATTCATTCTTCCTTCTGACTATCTTTGTAAGAAGTAATGTGGTTGCTCTTCTTAAACATTTATGTATGTAGGTATGTATGTATCTACCTACCTACCTATTTATTTTAAGCCTAAAGTAAAAGCAGAAATTGTTATTACCTTTAAATCTTACCTAATTAATTAGAGACTATTTTCAAAGTAAAGGAAAACTAAAATAAAATAAAACTCAGCAAAAGTTGGCAGAAAGTCCAAGAACTCTTTAGAAAGTACCTCTTAACATTTACCCTTAGACTTTTGTAGTTAGTCAATGTTACTCTATTTAGCCAGCTAGCAATTTCATGCTCTTCTCCTCTGAGGTCTCACATAATCATAGAATCATAGAATGGTTTAGGTTGGAAGGGACCTCAAGGATCATCCAGCTCCAACCCCTTGCCATAGGCAGGGACACCTCCCGCTACAGCAGGCTGCTCAAGGCCTCATCCAGCCTGGCCTTAAATGCCTCCAGGGAGGAAGCATCCACAACTTCCCTGGGCAACCTGTGCCAGTGTCTTACCACCCACACTGTAAAGAACTTCCTCCTAACATCCAGTCTAAATCTCCCCTCCTCCAGCTTAAACCCATTCCCCCTCATCCTGACATTACTAGACCTTGTCAATAGTCCCTCCCCAGCCTTCCTGTAGGCTCCCTTCAGATACTGCAAAGCCACTCTAAGGTCTCCTTGAAGCCTTCTCTTCTCCAGGCTGCAGAGCCCCAACTCTCTCAGCCTGTCCTCATAGCAGAGCTGCTGCAGCCCTCTGAGCATCTTCGTAGCTCTCCTTTGGACCCGCTCCAGCAGTTCCATGTCCTTCTTGTGTTGGGGGCTCCAGAACTGCACACAGTAACTTGAATTGTTTGAGTTGTTCTTTCAGGATCACATGAAAACTACAGAAGTGAAATTCAAATTATCAGCATGCTGGAAGTAACACCAAAGTTAGGAACTAGAAAAATAAAAAGAAGTCAAAACAAATTTTGTGATGCTTAGCATTTTTTACTCTCCACTTCTTTAAAGCACACAGGTAGCATATACAACTTCTTCATTCTGCACTTTGGCCACAACAACCCCAAGCAAAGCAAAAGGCTGGGGACCGAGTGGCTGGAGAGCAGCCAGGAGGAAAGGGACCTGGGGGTACTGGTGGATAGTAGGCTGAAGATGAGCCAGCAGTGTGCCCAGGTGGCCAAGAGGGCCAATGGCATCCTGGGCTGTATCAGGAACAGTGTGGCCAGTAGGAGGAGGGAGGTTATTCTGCCCCTGTACTCAACACTGGTCAGGCCACACCTTGAGTACTGTGTCCTGTTCTGGGCTCCTCAACTCAAGAGAGATGTTGAGGTGTTGGAACGTGTCCAGAGAAGGGCAACAAAGCTGGTGAGGGACCTGGAACACAAACCCTATGAGGAGAGGCTGAGGGAGCTGGGGGTGTTTAGCTTGGAGAAGAGGAGGCTCAGGGCAGACCTCATTGCTGTCTACAACTACCTGAAGGGAGGTTGTAGCCAGGTGGGGTTGGTCTCTTCTGCCAGGCAACCAGCAACAGGACAAGGGGACACAGTCTCAAGTTGTGTCAGGGGAAGTACAGGCTGGATGTTAGGAGGAAGTTCTTGACAGAGAGAGTGATTGGCATTGGAATGGGCTGCCCAGGGAGGTGGTGGATGCCTGGGGGTGTTCAGGAAGACTGGATGAGGCACTTAGTGCCATGGTCTAGTTGACTGGATAGGGCAGGGTGATAGGTTGGACTGGATGATCTTGGAGGTCTCTTCCAACCTGATTGATTCTATTCTATTCTATTCTAAACACTTCCTTGGACTAAGTGTAAATCGAGACTAACAAAGAAGCTATAGCATGGTTTCATAATGCTTTATTCAACGTTTTACAATCCATTGGGGAGCCATCTGAAGGACCCAACACAAACACTTGATGCTGTTTTGCTTTAACTTGGTTGCAGTGATAGGCTACCTGCTATCCTTTGTGACCTTAAAGATTCACCACTCCAGGCTCTTGTCAGTCGATGCTTTCCAGGCACTCCAGGAGAGTTAGACTTGGCTCTGATATGCCTATTGTGCTGGAGGGAAGCTGAGTGGAGTGTTGTTAAATATCTGTTGTACAGCAGCTACCTAGGCAGAACTGACATGAGTAAGTCCATTTGTTTTTTTATTCCCTCTGATTTAAGCAGTTTGACTGCCTGCTTATTTAAGCTGTTCAAGTTTAAGAGTGTTATATCCCACCTCAGATTCAGGGTTATCCAGAAGCTGCCTCGGGTTGTTGTAAGCTTTTGAAGTAACTAGGGTGAATAGACTATTTGATGTGAATGTGAATAAAGGCCACTCTGCTTATACACAGCTTTTCTTCTTCTTCTCTTTTTTTTTTTTTTGATCTCCCAAATAGTATCTGGAGGAGTACATGCTATAGGATCTGCAACTTGAAACTGTGTACCATCCATAAAGACTAGGTCTGATTTGGATAAGCCATGCAGTTTTCTGCAAGTCACAACAGCAGGCACAAGGTGAGACAAAGGACACTCCCACTGGACTACTCCAAATATCATCCAGACAGACATTAGATCCAACATCTTGAAAGTCACCCATAGCTCTTGACCAACATTTGAACAGAACAAGCTAAAATATCAAAGGGCTTAATGTAGGATCATTTACTGTCCTTATGCTGTGTATGTAGACTTTTCTTCTGTTCAATTCTAACACATTTTAGGAGCCACAAATGCTGTTATGTAAATGTTAAATTCTTTTTAATTCAACAAGCTGAAAACTACTGTACATTGCATGTGCTTAGTGTTCCATATGCCATTAGCTTATCTAACTCCTTTGTTCTCTTTTCTTTATGATGTGACTATTCTGAAAATCTTGAACAGAAAAATTAATCAACCTTTTTCTAAGGCCAGGCTTAATTTTAAATTTAATGCCTCTGAAATCTTGGTTAAATTTAGAGCAGAAAAATTATGTGTAAAGCAATATTAATGATTAGAACTGGTGGCTTACTGGAGTCCTGGAAGATAGAGTTCTCAGGTTAATTGAAAATAAACGTGTACTTATGTGAAGGAGAGTTTAAAAATTCTGGTGTTGCACAGATTAAACACTCATCCTCCCTTAATGTTTAATAGCTTTATAAGTTCTAGTTCAGAAGCCCTGTATTACTGGATGGAGCACAGAAACATGAAAATTCTGTTTATAAGTGATTGATTCTGCATTCTATATTCGTGTACACTGTTGTGGTCGGCCTGATAGGCTGAAATAGGCTTATACATATCTTGGCATGCACAGACATGTTTTTCTGATCTCCCTCCTTCTGTTCTGGGGGAGAAGCAACATGGGAAAGAGGACAAAGAACCTGGAGCAAATGAGTCTAAGGACTCTGGCCTGCTCAGACTTCTTTACCTCCTGTGGTAAATAAGGTATAGAACAGAACAGAACAGAACAGAACAGAACAGAATAGAATAGAATAGAATAGAATAGAATAGAANAATTTGGGTAAAGCAAGCCTATGGCTTTACCTAACATGGTCAAGCTTGGCTAACCGCCATTCGGATTGGCTATTCTGTGTCCAAAAGTTCATTAGTCTCAGGCTACATCGAGTAAAAAGAAATACACAGGTAACATAATGTGCTCTGCCCTTGTATTTGTGCCTGTTGTTGCCCACTGCTCTCTGTTCCTGGCAGCATACTGCCTTACTGCCTTATTGCATCTTGCCATTCTATGCTAAGCTATAAGCTAGCTCTGCTACAAAGTAACAAACTCTGATGCTCTGAGTTTGTTTGCCTGGAAACTCCACTGCCTCAACTGTACAAGGAAAAGGCTCTAAATGCTTCCACACAGTTGGCCTGCATAGCCAGCGTGACATCATGCCTAGACTGCGCATTGCAAGACATCCTGCCTACACCTGAAAGTTACCTGCCAAGACAGGAAGTCCTAGAGATACACAGATTGTCCAGAGGAGCCAGGACAAGGTCAGAGATTGTCTGCCTCCTTTCCCCAGAAGCCTGGGAAGAGTCAGAAGTCTCAGCAGTTGACAAGAGAGTAATAGAATTCCCTGGAAGCATTTGGGTACTGTCTGAAGCTGTAGTTAGCCCTGAGAGTTGGGAGATAATATGTTGTGAGTAAATACTTAAAGCCTGTTGTGATTCATCACAGCCTTCTGCCATAAGCTGAAAGGAGCTTCTTGAGCCCATCTAGTGGGCAAGCAGTATAAATACCTGCAAGCAGCATTTGACTGCAGAAGCCTTCTCTTTCAGATCAGTTAATGTTATTCCCTTGTGTAACATTTCCATGACCATGCAAAGAAGCAATTAATATTAAACTTAGTGGTCAGGGGTGGCAAGAGTTCTGCATATCAAAATTAATAACCAAAATTAATTTGGAGACAATATAATCTGGCATTAATTAATTACCTCCTCCATAACATACACGAGCAGGACATCTGTCTGAGAATTTAGGATCCCAACTCTCACCAAAGTTGAATGGTAAATTAAGACTCCTAAATATATCTTTATGTCTAGTCCCTTAACTTTTTATACTGTCACAGAGTGGCAAACAGTGATTTAATTTTAAAACTTTAACATTTTAATAGCATTTTTCAAGTGACAAATAAAACAATTAGCAGGAAAATCCTGAAAATGTATGTTTATTATTGCCCAGATCTATTCATTAACAGGCAATACAAATATTGTACACATTTATATGCAGTACCAAGTTGAAACAGTTCAAAAATAGATAAGATGACAGGAGCTAATTTACCTATATGGCTTGTATCTCTGCATGGCCACAACAACCCCATGCAGAGATACAGGCTGGGGTTGGAGTGGCTGGAGAGCAGCCAGACAGAGAGGGATCTGGGGGTGATGATTGATACCCGCCTGAACATGAGCCAGCAGTGTGCCCAGGTGGCCAAGAGAGCCAATGGCATCCTGGCCTGCATCAGGAATGGTGTGGCCAGCAGGAGCAGGGAGGTCATTCTGCCCCTGTACTCTGCACTGGTTAGACCACACCTNGGACTTGATGATCTGTGAGGTCTCCTCCAACCCTGATGATACTATGATACTATGATGGTACTATGAAATCACAGTATCACAGTATCACCAAGGTTGGAAGAGACCTCACAGATCATCAAGTCCAACCCTTTACCACAGAGCTCAAGGCTAGATGCTCATAATATTATCAGAGAAGGTCTTGAGATGTCTAAACCTGCATTAATATTCAAATAACTTTTGAACACTATGAAGTTTGAGTATAGATTTCAATTTAACTTGGCAATTTAGATTCAATTTTAATTAGAAAGATTTATTATAATTGGAATAATTGGATTAAATTGTCTGTTTCTAATTGTTTCTTGGACTAAAGTTTATCCCTTTACTCTGGAAATTTCTTTTTTAAAGAATAAAACACCTCTGCCCTTTACTACTAGTGCCTTCTTTCAACAATTATAATTGTGCATAGTGATGACTGACTTGCTTTTTTATTTTGACAACATTGCTTTAAGGACTCATTATTCATAAAGTAGGAGGCACCCTTTGAAGATGATAAGAGCCACGCAATGTGCTCAGTTCAAGCAGCAAAAATAGTACTTGAGTTCAATCTTCTTTCAAGTCTGATCTGTCTCTGAGAGCCACAAATGGTACATGAGAAATTAGTATGTGTATGAACTACCTACAAAAAGGCTTTCCGCAAAGAGTTGTGTTTTATCCTTCTCTTGCTCTCTTGTGCTCCCAGTGAACTTTTTTGTTGCAGATTGTTGAATGTGCTGTATTCAGAATTTAAACTTGGTTCACTAGAATAGACATAGGAAGTAGGTGATCAGAGAAATAAAAAACTTAGTACATCTCTTTCACCCTGTTACTCACATTCGTTGGCTGAGGGAGCTGGGGTTGTTCAGCCTGGAGAAGAGGAGGCTCAGGGGTGACCTCATTGCTGTCTACAACTACCTGAAGGGAGGCTGTAGCCAGCTGGGGATTGATCTCCTCTGCCAGACAACCAGCAACAGAACAAGGGGACACAGTCTCAAGTTGTGCCGGAGGAGGTCTAGGCTGGATATTAGGAAGAAGTTCTTGCCAGAGAGAGTGATTGGCATTGGAATGGGCCGCCCAGAGAGTTGGAGTTGCCATCACTGGAGGTGTTCAAGAAAAGCCTGGCTGAGGCACTTAGTGCCATGGTCTAGTTGGTTGGACAGGGCTGTGTCATAGGTTGGACAGGATTATCTTGGAGGTCTCTTCCAATCTGCGTGATTCCATGATTCTGTGATTCTTTTAACCTGCAAAGTCCTATGGCAAACAGAGATGATCCAGGTGGGAGTTGCAATCAGATTGCAGGAGAAAAAAAAATAACGAAAAAATAGTAGTCCTCATTTCTGAACTAAATAGAAAAAGAAAGAAGGGAAAAAAGTAGAAATGTTGTGATAGATGCACAGATCACTTGATTAATGTCATGCTATGAGAGTGTAAACAGAATAGAATTCTTTATGTGTCTGCTTGGTTCAGTGAGTCAATAGTCTTGTACTTTGCTTATTTTGAATTTCTTACATTTGCTGTCTTGTGTTTATTTTACTTTGCAGGAGGAACTTTTCTTCTTATATCATTTTTCCCTTATGGTGTCATACTGTGCATGTTATGTTTATTCATGAACAGTGAAATACTGGGCACTAAGGAATGTATTGTTTGAGTCTGAGTCTCAATCTATGCTTGAGTCCATTTCTGTTTATAATAATTTACTTAAAGGGACTTCTGCATTCAAGTAAATTTATAATGTACTCAAGTATTTTTTTTCACAGACACACAAAAAAACATTTGTTTGTTTCACAAACAATGGTTTGGGTTTTTTTTCAGAGTTATTAAATTGGCATTGTTTTATGAACTATGTACTGAAAACACTGATACTGGTTTCTTAGCCCTATCTTATTATTAGATATTATTTATAACATGATTATATACAGCTTCAGCAGAAACACACAGGAAATCCTTGTGTGTAAATGTCAACACTATTTAAGTCAAGAGAGGACAAAACTATAACTCTTGCATCCTATTTGAATGCTACTTTTAATTCACCAAAGTAGATCCACCTAAAAATCTCATGGAGATGCCATCCTGAACTATGCTTTTCATTTGCCTCTTCTGTTTAGGCTGTATCACACAGTGGTGTAGTCATTTCAAAGAGCAACAGAATCATAGAATCACAGGTTAGGGGCTGGAAGGGACCTTGAAAGATCATCCAGTCCAACCTTCCTGCCACAGCAAGATCACATAGAACAAATGGGACCCTGAAAGATCATCCAGTCCAACCTTCCCATCACAGCAAGATCACATAGAACAAATGGGACCTTGAAAGATCATCCAGTCCAACCTTCCTGTCATAGCAAGATCACCTAGAACAAATGGGACCTTGAAAGATCATCCAGTCCAACCTTCCTGCCACAGCAAGATCACCTAGAACAAATGGGACCTTGAAAGATCATCCAGTCCAACCTTCCTGTCACAGCAAGATCACCTAGAACAAATGGGACCTTGAAAGATCTTCCAGTCCAACCTTCCCATCACAGCAAGATCACCTAGAACAAATGGGACCTTGAAATATCATCCAGTCCAACCTTCCTGTCACAGCAAGATCACCTAGAACAAATGGGACCTTGAAAGATCATCCAGTCCAACCTTCCTGTCACAGTAAGATCACCTAGAACAAACCACACACGAACACGTCCAGGTGGGCTTTGAATATCTCCAGAGAG
>WAAF01014211.1:0-22274 GCA_013400475.1 Tricholaema leucomelas
GGAAAGAAGGGGGAAAAGGGAAGGGCACTCTGAAAAAAATTTGTTATTGGTTCTATCAAATATATTTGAGTCTCTGGGAATTTAAATTAGAACCGAGACAAACAAACTTGCCAAGGGTACACTCAATGCCCTGATCCAGGTTGTTGATAAAGATATTGAACAAAACTGGACCCAGTACCAATCCCTAGGGAACACCACTAGCTACAACCAGTACCATTGTACAACCTCAGGTAAGAAGTCCTGATAATTACTATAGCACTGTTTGCTGTTACAACTGAATAGATAGTATCTGCAAAATGAACCTGTAAACAACAGTAAAATGTTTGCAACAATCAAGTGAAACAAGCATCACTGATAGTCGTCTGCCTTTCTTATAGATGAACTCCTGAAAGAAACACCTTTCCCATTAAATTCCACTTCTGTTATGGAACCATTTTCCTTCCAAGGGTGGCTAAATGATCATCGCAGTGAAATAAAACAGAAGAAATCCTTGACAATGTTTGGAGATAACTTTGAAACAGAGGTAGGGCGGTCTAATTTCTCTGAAAAAAAGAGAGGGGTATTTTTAAAGTACAGATAATAGGTGACCACTGCTCAGACTGAGTGAATCCAGACCTGGCAACAATACATAGTCAGTAGAGAAACCTATGCACTCTTACGGAACAACTCAGTCTTAGCCTACCCTGCACTTCAGAAGTGCCATTCATTCACTGATTTGACTATCTTATGGCAGGAGCTTCCTACCTCAGCTACTTCCACTCACAAAATTAACCTGAATATTATTTCCATTAATTTCTTTTGAGATTTAAACAGATCACTCTTCCCATTCTGCTAACCCCACCTCATATTTCCCAATTTGGAAACACCTCTGTGGTGCAAATACTACGTACAAAATTGTTTATCTTCCCTACACATTTGAACAGCATTATAGGTGCCAAGTCTAATATGAGCAAGTACGTGCAACCTCCCAATCTGCATAAAGATGAACCAAGGAAAACTGCACAGCACCAAAAAGCCTGGTCTGAGCTAAAGCATGGCACTTCTCAGTTTAGTCAAACACGGTCTAGTTTGAGTATAAGTGAAGCCGTCACCATCTGGCCATTTGATATCTGTGTTTTATGCACAAGGCATTCTTTCTCTGGGTTATTTGGAGTTGCACTCTGAGGAATTCAATATATTTGACAACTGATGGAGTGTAGGATTATCAGGAAGAATACAAAGAGAGCAGATAATAAGAAATATAAGGCCCAGTCTATGTCTTTTTGAAGAATGTTTTGTACTGTAACGGGCTCTTGACAGTACTTAGAGTTCATGAGGAGGGAGTGCCTGTTCCAAGAACGTAAGCAGAAGATGCAAACCTGGGAGTGGAAGGAGGCAAAAGGAATGGATAAGTGAGAATGCAGAGGAATCATAGAATCATAGAATGGTTTAGGGTGGAAGTGACCTCGAGGATCATCCAGCTCCAACCCCCTGCCATAGGCAGGGACACCTCCCACTAGAGCAGGTTGCTCAAGGCCTCATCCAGCCTGGCTTTAAACACCTCCAGGGAGGAAGCATCCACAACCTCCCTGGGCAACCCGTTCCAGTGTTTTACCACCTTCACTGTAAAGAGCTTCCTCCTAACATCCAGTCTAAATCTCCCCTCCTCCAGCTTAAACCCATTCCCCCTCGTCCTAGACCTTGTCAATAGTCCCTCCCCAGCCTTCCTGTAGGCTCCCTTTAGATACTGGAAAGCCGCTCTAAGGTCTCCTTGAAGCCTTCTCTTCTCCAGGCTGCAGAGCCCCAACTCTCTCAGCCTGTCCTCATAGCAGAGCTGCTGCAGCCCTCTGAGCATCTTCGTGGCTCTCCTCTGGACCCGCTCCAGCAGTTCCATATCCTCCTTGTGTTGGGGGCTCCAGAAGTAGTTGTGATCAGTTCCCTTTTGATCAGTAAGAATCAATATGAAAATATCAAACATAATGTGAATTTTGATGTCTGCAAAAATTATGTCCTCTTCTATGAATATTTTTTCTGTAAAAATAGAGAGTTTTAAATGCTGTAGAAAGATGAATATGTACATTTTAGTCACTGGCATGAATTCATCACTTTCTTCCCTGTTTTTTTCTTTTTTTAAAGGTTATTGTCTATGGACCAGGAACAACTGAGGAAAGTAAAAAGAATTCAGATATCTGGTTATGGCAATTGGTATGTGTCAATTCACACTTTTTAATCAATAAGTTCATGTTTCAGTTCAGAAAAGACTGAATATTAGTAAAACCTTCTATCATCAGCAACAGAAATTAAGATGACTTCCTTCCTTCTCATAGAGAAGACCAACAGGCATCACCCTTCAGCTTTAAACTATGATGAAAAATAATCGTAAACTACTGCCACCATGTGCTAGTTTGAAGCTAGCTAGAGTGTTTTGGTGAGAAGAACTAGATTACAGATTGTGAAAGAGAAACAATGGTGACATCTACTTCACTCATAGGCTTTCTGAGATGTATAAGAACAAGAGTATAAACACAGATAGCAGAGTTGCTCTCTATCCAGGCTGTGGGCTGCATCTCTCTAACCTCACCTTCCATCTCTCTGATTAATCCACTTGCTTCCTAACCCCCCTGGCCGACCCTCCATTCTTCCTTAGGCACAAGGCAACGTCTGAGGTAAGGTAGAGAAGGGTGGGAGAAGGTGGTAGGGTGGTTGGAAGCCCCTCCTGGGGGCTCAGGTTTCTGGGAGGGCTATTGTGTTTCTGTATTACCTTTTAACTTATATATTTCTGTATATAGCTGTATATACTGTAAATATCTGCTTGTATATTATGCTAAGCTGTAAATATAAAAGCTTCATTCAATTTTTTCACACTGAAGCTTACAGTAGCTTATGCTATCAGGACCTTGCTGCTGACAAGAACCTGAGCCTCCGCTTGACAAGATAATAATTCCAATGTGGATAGACTCCTACTAGCAATTTCACAGTCTCACAGTATCACCAAGGTTGGAAGAGACCTCACAGATCATCAAGTCCAAGCCGTTACCACAGAGCTCAAGGCTAGACCATGGCACCAAGTGCCACATCCAATCCTGCCTTGAACAGCTCCAGGGACGGCGACTCCACCACCTCCCTGGGCAGCCCATTCCAGTAGCCAATGACTCTCTCAGTGAAGAACTTTCTCCTCACCTCAAGCCTAAATTTCCCCTGGTGTAGCTTGAGGCTGTGTCCTCTTGTTCTGGTGCTGGCTGCCTGAGAGAAGAGAGCAACCTCCTCCTGGCTACAACCTGCTGACTTGTGAACTGCTTTTCAAAATTTCAAAAGATATTAGGAATCAGAAAAGTAGAAGAACTTGAAGTACTCCAGAAGGTTATCTCTGTAATTTCCAGAGCTGTACCAACCTGCAGACTAGGTTAAATCAATAGCAGTATAGCCCCGAGAGTTAGGCAATGAATTCCTGCATTATGATGGGGAACAATGAACCTTCAAACGTGTTTTTGTTAATGCCAATAGTGCTGGACAGGGGTGATTGGCTGAATATTCAGCTGAGCCTCATGAAACATGGCAGGTTTGAAGTATTCTTTCAGCAACAAAAAATTTCATACTTGCCTGCAGCGTTTTGTTTCTGGCATGGAAAATTAAAAGCTGGCTGTCTGTTTTATCCCTTCAGGAGAGCACATCGACTGTTACCATGGATGGTAAAAACCTCATTCTATCTGCTGGTGACAGCCTACTTGTCCGTGCCCAGTCTACGTGAGTAAACAGTGGCCCAATGTGCAATTTCCCCACTTCCAACAACAAATTTATTGTATTCTACTGTGCCTATAGATGCTGGATTTGCAATAGCCTTCTCAGAGCAGAAGTGTCTTCAGGACAAAGCAAAGGCAGACATTGATTCTAGTCCACCTCATGATTAAAGCTGGGGAAAGTAAAAAAGATAAGAACTACCAAAATAAGCAGCATGCAGAAGACCATGCGTAAAGATAGACAGCATGAATACACAATTGTCAATCACAGCAGAACCTCTAAACTTTAGACTAGGCTTAATCAATGTCAGTGCAGCAAGATTTGGGGTTCAGACTGAAAACACAACTCCTTTCCCAGAGTAGGATGCATATGACTGTTTCATAATTACACCAGGTGATATACATAGAGGAAATCAACATCCAAAACAGTTCCCAGAGAGAACAGAAAGGGAAAGTACTTGCCAACTCTTGTAAAGACTGGCATAAACTGCTTAAGTACCTACATGAAGAAAACAAAGGATGTTACATATTCAGTGGTAATGCAATGCAGCAGATTACAGGTAGGTGATAAAAAGGCCTTCTTTGCTGCAGGAAAGAAATATTACTAAAGAGTAATGATGATATTTGCATCTTTTGTTCAACACTCAAACCAGATGAAACTATTCAGCTATGCACAGAACTGTTCTCTGTGCCTGTGATTCCAACATGTAGCTACCACCTTCCTTCACTGTTACTTCCATCATTTCTGTAAAATCACTTATCTGAATTCTCAGTCCTGAAGTCCAATCAATAAGCAAGTGTTTTCAATGAAAATTTTGACATGGCATAGGTCCAGAGATCTGCCAGCATAGCTTTTATTGGATTAAGACTTTCATCAGATCAGTACAAAAGACACCTTCTACTATATGTGCATCACACTGATTCATCTTTGGTCTTCTCTACAACGAGCATGGAAACAGTTAATACAAGAGTGATGACCATATAAGAAATACTATTGTATTTGTAGATACTACTGAGGTGATTCTGTTCCAATCTTCATATCACATAGATCAGACTAGATGTCTTCTCCCTTGGTTCGCCCATAAGCAGCTGTACATTCTTCCCCACCATATTATGATACTAGTTTTGTATTAGTGATGGTAAAGAGTAATTCTCTGAACATGAAAGAATATACCAGTATGGGAAGAGAACAACTGTAATCAGAACAGAACCTGCTTGTTTTCCCCTACTTTTCAGTAGCGTCAATGTCTTAGCTCTTGATTTCAGTGTATGGATCTTTCCCATGTATTAGATAATTTCTTTTTTTTCCCCAGGTACTGCTGGAAGAGACCAGAAGAATCTGTTGCTCTTTGCATTGCTCAGGATCCAAAACGCAAGCAGCCTTATACCTAGCTCCTCTGCCAATTGACTTTGATGATAGCAAAGTTTAAAAATCATTAACATGAGTATGTTAATGATCTTCTAGTCAGAATTCCTGGGAATGTGGATAGTCTTACACAATCATTACACTGAATTAAGTGGAGTCAAGTGCTGTACCCAATGAAATTTTTTTTCTCCGAAGTAGTTAAAGTTTAAGCAAAATTTACAATCAGTAATTTTAAAGAATTCAGAACAAACAGAGCAATAATTCTTATCTGAAAGGAAATAAAACAGATTCATGCAACAGGATTACTTCTAATATATATGTTACTATCTAGAATAAATTAAAGGCTTTTCAAATGCAATTTTTTTTGCTGCAAGACTCCCTGGGGCCCGGGTCAGGGATGTTACCTGGAGGCTTCCTACTGTAGTGAAGCCCTCTGATTACTATCCCTTATTAGTTATTCAGGCAGGAAATTATGAGGTTGATAACAGAGGGCTAAAAGCTATCAAAAGGGACTTCAAGGCACTGGGAAAAACAGTTGAGAGAGCACGGGCACAGGTAGTCTTTTCATCTTTACCCTTAGGCACAGGTTGGAATGCAGAGAGGAATAGGAACACGTATTTGATTAACAAGGGGCTCAGGGGCTGGTGCCTCCAACAAAACTTTGGATTCTTTGATCTTGGGGAACTTTATATGGCCCTGGGTCTGCAAGCAACAAATGAGGTACAACTGACTCAGAGGGGGAGAAGGACCCTGGCACATGAGCTGGCTGGGCTTGTTGAGAGGGCTTTAATCTACAGTGGAAGAGGGAGGGGGTTAAATACAAGAGCACTAGAGATAAACCAAGGGAGACTGAGGGTGGTAGGCTACAGATAGGGGTAAAACCAGCAGCCCAGCTGAAGTGCGTGGATACTAATGCATGAAGTATGGGTAACAAACAAGAGGAGCTGGAAACCTTGGTGCAGAAGAAAAACTGCGATGTTGTCCCCATCACAGAACCGTGGTAGGACGACTCACATGATTGGAGTGCTGTAATCAATGGCTACAGACTCTTCAGGAGAGACAGGCAAGGGAGAAGGGGTGGAGGAGTGGCTCTGTGTATTAGGGATACTCTGGATGTCATGGGGGTAGAAATTAAGGGGAAGGCCAACAAGACTGATATCTTGATTGGAGTCTGTTATAGATCACCCAACCAGGAAGAAGAGGTTGATTTATTACTCTTTAAACAACTGGAGGCTGCCTCAAGATCACCTGCCCTTGTTCTTGTGGGCGATTTTAACCTACCAGACATCTGCTGGGACTTAAATACTGCAGAGAAGAGGCAGTCTAGAAGTTACCTAGAGTGTGTGGAAGACAACTTCTTATCCCAGCTGTCATGTGAGCCTACCAGGGGAGCAGCCCTGCTTGATCTGCTGCTCACTAATAGAGAGGGGGCTGGTGGGGGATATGGTGGTCAGAGGCTGCCTGGGGTGCAGTGATCACAAAATTATTGAGTTTTCAATATACGGAGAAACCAGGAGGGGCATCAACAGAACCTCCACACTGGATGTCCGAAGGGCAGACTTCAGCCTATTTAAGGAAAAAACTCAGAAAGTTCCTTAGGAAAGGGCCCTTAAAAAAAAATGGGTCCAGGAAGGTTGGACCTACTTCAAGAGAGAACTCCTGAAGGCACAGGAGCAGCTGTGCCATTGTACCAGAACACGAGGCGAGGAGGGACGCAGCCAGGCTGGATGGGCAAGGAGCTGCTAAAGGAATTAAAGGTAAAAAAGAGAGTGTATCTCCTTTGGAAAAGAGGGGAGGTGGCCCAGGAAGAGTTCAAGGATGTTGCTAGGTCTTGCAGAAAAAAAATGAGAGAGGAAAAAGCCCATTTAGAACTTAGGCTGCCACTGCTGGTAAGGAGAATAAAAAATGTCTCTCTATGTCAATGGCAAGAGAAGGGGCAAGGACAACCTCCAGTCCTAATTAGATGGAGAGGGGAATATAGTAACAAAGGATGAGGAGAAGGCAAAGGTACTTAACACCTTCTTTGCCTCAGTCTTCAACAGTGGGACAGGTTGTCTCCAGGACAACTGGCCTCCTGAGCGGGCAGGTGGAGGCAGGGACCAGCATAGTCCCTCTGTAATCCATGAGGAAGACGTAAGGGACCTGCTGAGCCACTTGGATCCTCATAAGTCCATGGGGCCAGATGGGATCCATCCTAGGGTGCTGAGAGAGTTGGCAGATGAGCTGGCCAAGCCACTCTCCATCACTTATCAACAGTCCTGGCTCACTGGAGAGGTCCCTGAAGACTGGAAGCTGCCAATGTGATGCCATCCACAAGAAGGGTCGAAAGGAGGAGCCAGAAAACTCCAGAGCTGTCAGCCTGACCTCAGTGCAAGGCAAGGTCATGAACAGGTCATCTTGAGTGCCATCACGAAGCACCTACAGGATGGCCAAGGGATCAGGCCCAGCCAGCATGGGGTTAGGAAGGGCAGGTCCTGCCTGACCAACCTGATCTCCTTTTATGATCAGGTTCCTGCCAGGTGAATGTGGGGCAGGCTATGGATGTAGCCTACCTGGACTTCAGCAAAGCCTTTGACACTGTCTGCCACAACAAGCCCCTGGACAAGCTGGCAGCTCATGGCTTGGACAGATTCACTCTGAAATTGGTCAAGAACTGGCTGGAAGGCGGAGCCCAGAGAGTGGTGGTTAATGGTGCCACATCCAGTTGGCGGCTGTCACTAGTGGTGTGCCCCAAGGATCAGTGCTGAGCCCAGGCCTGTTCAATATATTTATTGATGATCTGGACCAGAGGATTGAGTCCAGCATCAGTAAGTTTGCAGATGACNCAATGGCATCCTGGCCTGTATCAGGAACAGTGTGGCCAGTAGGAGGAGGGAGGTTATTCTGCCCCTGTACTCAACACTGGTCAGGCCACACCTTGAGTACTGTGTCCAGTTCTGGGCTCCTCAATTCAAGAGAGATGTTGAGGTGCTGGAAGGTGTCCAGAGAAGGGCGATGAAGCTGGTGAGGGGCCTGGAACACAAACCCTATGAGGAGAGGCTGAGGGAGCTGGGGTTGTTTAGCCTGGAGAAGAGGAGGCCCTCATTGCTGTCTACAACTACCTGAAGGGAAGTTGTAGCCAGGTGGGGGTTGATGTCTTCTCCCAGGCAACCAGCAGCAGGACAAGGGGACACAGTCTCAAGTTGTGCCAGCGGAAGTATAGGCTGGATGTTAGGAGGAAGTACTTCCCAGAGAGAGTGATTGGCATTGGAATGGGCTGCCCAGGGAGGTGGTGGAGTCACCGTCCCTGGGGGTGTTCAGGAAAAGCCTGGATGAGGCACTTAGTGCCATGGTCTAGTTGACTGGATAGGGCTGGGTGCTACGTTGGACTGGATGATCCAACCTGGTTGATTCCATGATTCTATGATATATAGTTTTTGTCAACAACTGAGATATTGGCAGCTTTCCCAGAATCTATGGTAGGAGGTGCAGTAGTGGCCCCCCTCTTTCTCTCCCTCTGAGCTGGGATTGCTTACATTCGCGCATTCGGACTGCTGCTTACCTGGGACACTGGTCTCTTCTTTTGGCTTCTTAATGCCTCCACATGCAAATTTCTCTTACATAATGCCAAAATTATTATAAAATCCAAAATTATAAGACATAAGATTACACACAACAGAAATGTCACAGTCTCACGTCATTACAATTCAGAGCAAGGGTTAGGTAACTGGATCTTAGACAAAATTACTCTCATTAAAGCTGTTGATAAAGCAGTAGCTGTATCATTTCCTGAATTATTGCTTGTAAAAAAACCTGTTGTAGTGGAAGGCCACATAGGCCCAAATAGGCTTACATATGCCTTTCCTTGCCTGGACATGTTTTCCTGCCCAAACATGTTTTTCTGCCCAAATCAGAGGGAAACACATTAAACGGACAAAAGGGGCACAATAGGTCTGGTGCCACAAAGCGCGGCCTGCACAAGGCTCAGGCTGTATAACACAGTTGCATAAGTCCATGTGCTCAGCTTATGGCACACCGGGTGCAGGCCCCATGCTCTTCCCATACTAGACCTGTGGACCCTTTCTAATTTGGTGTGTTTTGGCTGACTGCCAGAAACCTATTGGATGATATTGTGGCCAAAGGACCATCAATCTCGGCCCACATCTGATATATAGGGCAATCCAGGTAAACCAGATGCTCTTGCCACTCTCTCCGCTCACCTCTCTGTCTGCCTGCTGCCTGGGGCCACTACCTTTCTTTGCTTTACATGACCCGTTTGTTCCACGGCACTCTGCACCGATCCAGTGGGTGATCGAACGAGGCTTTCCCGGCTGGCCGCCGCTCCAGCCCACTGCATCAGTCTGATCGTGTCCGTGGAACCTTCTCAGACAGCGCGCCCCAATTTGAATTGAACTATCAGCTCCACATGAAATCAGCCACGTGGCTTTCGCTATATGTATGTTTTGGGACCACAGATACTGAGCCTTCCAACTAGTGAGTATTTAGACTCTCTTGATTCAAGTTGCTAAGAAATTTTGTTAACTTTACCAGCGGCACTTTATGCTGCCAGACTCTCTGACCGGAACATTTCTAAAACCCAGAACATTTCTAAAACCTCTACCAAGTTGCTTAATTCGGCTGTGAACAGACATTCTGTAAAGTAGCTTCACTAACTATATACAAAGAATTTGTGTGGGTTAGCTGTACATAAGTTTGGGGGAAATTCTCTCTGTATACATTAATAAATTATTTAATAACCTTCATTTTGGCCTCAGATCTCACCCCAAACTCAGACTCAAACCCCTCCACAACACCTGTCTCCCANCTCTACCTTAGCTCAGACGTTGCCTTGTACCCAAGGAAGAATGGAGGGTTGGCCAGGCAGTTTAGGAAGCAAGTAGATTAATCAGAGAGATGTCAGGTTAGGTTAGAGAGAGAAAATGCAGCCCACAGCCCAGACCGAGAGCATCTCCCTTGTCTATGTTTGGATTCTTATACATCTCAGCAAACTTATGAGTGAAGGAGACATCACCATTGTTTTATTCTCACAGCCTGTGATCTAATTCTTCTCACTAAAACATTCTAGCTAGTTTCAAACTAGCACAATGGTTTCCTTCTCTAATCCCCTATTCTCTGTTTTCTTGCTTATTCAGCTGAGCAAGAAGCCTGTTTCAGAAATGTATACATTTTCTTCCAGCTCCTAGAAGGAAAATCCTGGGCAGGACTAGGATGCAGCATTCTCACCCTTGCTAGGGTCCTCACACACTGGGAAAAAAAAATTTCACCTTGGTGGTTTCCTTCCTAAACCCCCAATTCTCATTTTTCTTGGTTATTTGGCTGAATGAGAAGACTGTTTCAGAAATTCATACATTTGCTTCCATCTCCTAGAAGGAAAGGCCTAGGCAGGAATACCACCCTGCATTCTCACCCTTGCTAGGGTACTCACACACTGGAAAAGAATTTTTTGCTTAGGTGGTTTCCTCCCAAACCCCCCCATTCTCAGTTTTCTTGTTTATTCAGCCAAGCAAGAAGCCTGTTTCAGAAATGCATATTGCAGAAATGCAATAAAGTACTGACAGAAAAGGTATAAGTACACAAAACTGAGGTTCAGCTGATTGTTTTGGTTCTGTCTAGCCATTTACTGTCTCCTTCCCTTCTATTTCTATGTATTTATGTATCTCACATTCACCTTATATAGATAATATGTGCACTGTTCATTCATTTGAAGTCTTTCATTTACATCTTTATGACTGTTCTATTACACTGCATATACACTGATCAAATAAAAACTTATGGCTAGGCCGGTACAAGTCTCTTGATAAGACAATTTCATAGCAATAACATAAGACTCCTCCAAGCAGGATGAAAAGGGTATGCTGAGATCATGGGGATGATTATAAGAACCAGGGGGGGAATATCTGAAACAGAGATGGAGCTGCTTATCTTAGAGCTTATGGTTGGGTGCAGAAAAGTGGCTTTGCTCTCATGCAGTGCATCTGTGGTAGGATAGTAAAACAGTAAGTCAGTTCCAGAACCCTCAGAAGCAGTCACATAGCTAACACAATACATCCAGGGCTTTCCATCTAGATGTGTCCTTGTACCTTTTAAATGACACTTGTTCATTTTGCATTTTTGCTGTGAGAAGACTAAAAACTGTCTTTGATACTTGAATACCTTTTTATTACTTTTTTTTTCTTCAGAACAACAACTGCAGCACAGAATTTAATGGGAAATTCTAAAGAAGGAACTTTCAGTCACAAGTTCCTTTTAATATGGTGCTTTATATCTTTTAAGAGTATTTCCTTGGATTTCAGGCAGTAGTACTTGAGTATTTTGGTACGATGTAGCAGTATTTCTTTCCATTTCTGTCAGAAGAGCTTAATTAATTGATAGCAGTAAGGTTATTTGCAATGGTTCTCCTGACTTTTCTGAAACTAATATATATATATTAAAAAATCCAGCTGCTAGGCTTTAGGTTTACTGTAGAACAGCAGAAATACATTTGCTTGAACTTGTCATGATAATAAAGATTACATTTCTACAAATCTTGGACTAAAAAAAAAATTAGCTATAAAAACTTGATTATAATCTGTTATACAAAGATTGCCTTCTCCCTCCCACTCCTCCCCACATTTATTCAGAGCATCATTGTGGTTTTTGTTTATATTTTGAGTATATATGTTATGGAGTTACTGAAACTAAATAATATTTTAATAAAACAAGGTATTGGGGGATTTTTGTTGGGCTGAACTGCACACTAACAGTCTTGAATATGTAATACCAAATGCAGATTTTTCTTAACTTAATACCAAAGGGACTGTTATTTAGTGTGCTTGCTTTCTTTACAAGAGAAAAATTAGTATCTGTCATGTTATGGACAAGGTTCCATGCTCTGCCTGTCTCAGAGCCCCAGGACTCTTGGTGAAAATCTTTGGCAGAAATAATGTTTGCCTCTTTTCTAGTGTCCCAGTAACAACTTACACTGAAACAGGTTGAGAAAGTTAAAACAATAGATGGACAGATTTCATTTCTTAAAGCGACGGACACAACTGTTTTGGGATTGTTAATGATAAATGCACTAACTACAAGTGATCAAACTCAAGTTAATAAATCCTGGTTAACATCTGACAAATCTGGAGAGCCAAGGCTTTGCAATACTGCTAATGTACAATAATCATGGTAATGAAAGTTAAGTTGTATACTAAATGCACAGTTCTTACGAAGAATGTGTCTCTGTCTTGGGTGGAGAAAAAGAAGCACAGCCCACTGACTGTCTTCCTCTCTGCTAAAATTCAGTTTTTCCTTCCCACAAGAGATATTCTGTTCTTGGTTTTTAATATCCTAACCCTGGCTGTCTGTGCCTTCTAGGTGATATGTAGCATGTTTGTGGTGGGGAGTTGAGTAACACAGTCTTACATGTTTAGTGCTCTGTTTGGTTCAGCTTTAACCACAGGATCACAGGATGTCAGGGGTTGGAAGGGACCCAAAGACATCATTGAGTCCAACCTCCCTGACAGAGCAGGACCATAATCCAGAGAAGGTGACAGAGGAACACATTCAGATGGGTCTTGAGAGTTTCCAGAGAAGGAGACTCCAAAACCTCTCTGGGCCACCTGTTTGAGTACTCTGCCCTTACAGTAAAGAATTTCCCCCTTGTGTTGAGGTGGAACCTCCTGTGCTGCAGCTTACATCCACTGCTCCTTGTCCTGTCAAAGGGAGCAAGTGAGAAGAGCCTATCCCCTGCCCTTCTGACACCTGGGCCTCATGTATTTATAAGCATTTATTTAATTCTCTCTCTCTCTTCTCTTTTCCAGACTAAAAAGCCCCACATCCCTCCGCCTCTTCTCATAAGGCAGTGCTCCAGTCCCCTAACCATCCTGATTGCCCTCCACTGGACTGTTTCCAGCAGATCCCTGTCCCTCTTAAACTGGGGAGCCAAAAATATTAATATTAGAATTGCAGTTAATTAGGCAAAGATCTTTGCCTCAATATCTGTTTTTATTGGTGTTTTTTTGTTGGTTTTGGGTAGGTTTGGGGTTTTTTGTTTGTTTGTTTTGTTGGAAGGGACCCCAAAGGTCATCTAGTTCCAACTCTCTGCCGTAGGCAGGGACATCTCCCACTAGAACAGGTTGCTCAAGGCCTCCTCCAACCTGGCCTTGAACACCTCCAGGGAGGAAGCATCCACAACCTCCCTGGGCAACCTGTTTCCATGTTTCACCACCCTCACTGTAAATTCCTAACATCTAGTTTAAATCTCCCCTCTCCCAGTTTAAACCCATTACTCCGTGTCCTGTCATTACAAGACCTTGTAAATAGTCCCTTCCCAGCCTTCCTGTAGGCTCCCTTCAGATACTTGATGCAAATCAATGCCTTGGAGGAAATTCCAGGACCTCATCCTGGCTTGAATGCCCAGGATGTGTACATCTTATGTCAGCTACCCCGAAGAGAAAAGGCTTATGTATATTTGGGGTATGCACAGGTAAGCACCCCCCGGTGCTGTTGCTGGCCCCCTGCGAATGCATGAATACACAGGAAGGTTTCCTGGGGAGCTGCACCTGGACATCAATCTAAAAAACTGTATAAAAAGACATAAACAATGCCTGCCAAAGTGTGGACCTCCACCAGACCACCATCAGAGCTGCACCTCCACCAGAACTCCTGATGAACTCCACAGAAGATCATCCCTGGGCCCCACACCCATCTCTCTCTCTCCCTCCCATCTGTGGCTGATAGTAATATAATCCCTCCTCTTTTCCTTCCCTGCTTTTTCTCTTTTTCTCCGTTGTTTTCTCTCTGCCATGTTTGTTCCTCAAAATCCGTGCAGGGACCAGTCTGACGCATCTTACACCAACGTGGTGCATAAGTCAATACCGTTTATTGAAGGTAAGAGTGATGCTTATATAGTGGCTAATACAACGTGTATAATTCTGATAGGTTGCATAGCAGAATATGGGCTGTCCACACGCCTACAGGCAGAGTTGACTAGCTGGCCCCCCTAAATCCTCCTTGCACAGCTAGCTACAGCTAACTTTGCAGATAGCAGCTTCTGTGCCAGCCTTCTCAAGGTTATTTTCCCTGCATCTGCACTTCCTTGTCAGAATAACCTAACATTACCCTTCCTGCTCTCCTTATTTCAGACTGCTCAATTCTGCTCAAACCCCAACATCTCTCTCTCCTTCTCTTTCTCCCTCTGTTTTGTTCAGCTTTATCCATTAATAAATAGTTTTGTGGTGATATATGGTCTCGCTTGCACCTTAATTTTACAACACAGAAATCTATAAGAACAGATCTTGCTCCTCTGAACAGAGATATTGTTAATCTCTTTTCTCTGGCCCTCCTCTGGACTAGCTCCAACAGTTTGTTGTCCTTGTGTTGGAGGCTCCAAAGCTGCACACAGTACTCCAGGTGGGGTCTGACGACAGCAGAGTAAAGGGGGAGAATCAACTTCTTGCCCTGCTGGCCACGCTTCTCTTGATGCAGCCCAGGACACAGTTGCTGTCTGGGCTACACATACACACTGCTGGCTCATGTTGAGCTTTTCATCAACCCAGACCCCCCAGGTCCTTTTCCTCAGGGCTGCTCTCCAGCTATTCATCACCCATCCTTCAGATTGTGCTGACCCAGGTGCAGGACCTTACACTTGGCCTTGTTGAATTTCATGAAGTTGGCCTGAGCCCACCTCTCCAGCCTGTCCAGGTCCCTCTGGATGGCATCCCTGCCCTCTAGCAAGTTGACTGTGCCACACAGCTAGGTGTCATCTGCAAACTTGCTGAGAGTGCACTCAATTCCTCTGTCCATATCACTGTGTTATGAAGGGGCTAGTTGAAATCTGAGTTTGGGGTGAAATGCAATGAGGCCAATTCAAAAGTTATTAAACAATTTATTAATATATACAAAGAGAATTCCCCCCAGACTTATTTACAACTCTCCACACAAGTTCCTGGATGCAGTTAGCAGAACTACTTTACAGAATGTCTCTATACAATGGAATTTGGAAAGGGTTTAGAAATGTCTTTGGTAGAGTCTTGCGGCTCAATTCACCGCTTGTGAGGTTAACCAAATTCCTTTAGCAACTTGAATAAAGAGTTCACAATACTCACTAGTCCTCAGTCTTAATGTCTGTGTTCTAAAACGTATGCAGGAAAACATTCAGTAGAAGTCCTGTGGTGAATTCCACGTGGGCTGCGATGTGGCTCTGCTGCCAGCACGGCAGGCTGAGGTGGTGGGCGAGGAATGAATGAACGAACAAGCACACAAGCAGCTTATTCACCTGCTTACCCCCTTTCATAGGACAGTGGCCGAGGCTAATGGTCTCTTTGGCCACAATATCACCCAATCCCCTTTGGTAATCACCCAAATATACCCAAAAAAGGAAGAACCCATAAGCTGTTCTCCTCCAAAAATGGGGGGCGCATATGCCTTGCACATGACAGGGGCATGGGTCTTATGAAACCCCTCTTATGCGACCAGACTGAACCAGACTAGGTTGTCTGGCTTCCTTTTGTCCTGTTTTCCCACTTCTGGCTGCAATGCAGACAGGCAGGTAAACATGTTCGGACAAGACAGGACATGCTCAAGCCCATTTTGTGACCTTTAGGACTCTCCACCACACACTGACAAAGATGCTAAACAGCACTGGTCTCAGCACTGACCCCTGAGGGATACCATTTGTCACTGGTCTCCAGGTGGACATTGTGCCATTGATCACCATTCTTTGCATGCAACCATCCAGCCAATTCCTTATCCTGCAAGTGGTCCACCCGTCAAGTCTGTGTTTTTCCAGTTTGGTGACCAGGATATCATGTGGGACAGAGTCAAATGCCTTACTCAGATCCAGGTAGGTGATGTCAGTTGCCCTTCCCCTGTCCACTGTTGCTGTGACTTTGTCATATAAAGCCACTAAATTTGTCAGGCATGATTTGCCCTTGGTGAAGCCATGCTGGTTACCACTAGTCACCTCTTTTCCTTTTGCCTTAGCAGAGCCTTCAGGAGGATCTGCTCCATGATATTGTCAGGCACAGAGGTGAGACTGACTGGTCTGTAGTCCCCAGGGTTCTCTTTTTTCCCTTAGTGAAGATAGGTGTTATGTTTCCCCCTTTTCTAGTCAGCAGGAACTTCACCAGTCTGCCATGACCTTTCAAATATAATGGACAGTGGTTTAGCAACTTCATCTGCCAGTTCCCTCAGGACCCGTGGATGGATCTTGTCAGGCCCCATGAACTTGTGCACATTCTGATTCCTTAGGTGCTCATGAACATGATCTTCAATTATAGTGGATCTGGACTAGCTCCAACAGTTTGATGTCCTTCTTGTGTTGGGGGCTCCAAAGCCTCCAAAGCTGCACACAGTACTCTGAATGGGGTCTGACAAAAACAGGGTAAAGTAACACGATCTTCCTTCTCCCAGTCCTTACTTTTGCCCTCTGGGACTTGGGCACTGTGGTCAGAGCCCTTGCCATTGAAGACTGAAACAAGTCATTGAGCACCTCAACCTTATCCATATCCTATGTCACCAGCTCTCCATTTCCCTTCTGGTAGGGTCCCACATTCTCCCTAGTCCTCCTTTTCTCACTAATATATCTGAAGAAGTTCTTCTTGTTCCCCTTAATGTCCCTAGCTAGATTTAATTCTATGTGTCCTTTAGCTTTCCTAACCTGATCTCTGGTTGCACAAACAATTTCTTGGTATTCGTTCCAGGTTACCTGTCCTTGCTTCCACTCTTCGTAGGCTTTCTTCTTGCATCTAAGTGTATCCAGGAGCTCTCTGTTCATCCATGCAGGCCTCCTGGTGTTCTTACCTGCCTTCCTATTTTTTCAGATGCATTGTTCCTGGGCCTGGAGGAGGTGATCCTTGAACACCGACAGCTTTCCTGGGCCTCCCTTCCTTCCAGAGTTTTTTTTCCCGTGACACCCTGCCAATGAGGTCTCTGAAGAGGCTGAAGTCTGCTCTTCTGAAATCCGGAGCCGTTAGTTTGCTATGCACCCTCTTTGATGCCTTGAGAATCTTAAACGCCACAATTTCATGGTCACTGCAGCCAAGGCTACCCTTCAGCTTCACTTCACTCACCAGCCCCTCCTTGTTGGTGAGGACTAAGTCCAGTGAAGCACCTTTTCTTGTGGGTTCCTCTATGACTTAGAGGAGAAAGTTATCAATGCATTCCAGGAACCTCTTAGATTGCAGGTGCTCTGCTGTGTTGTCCTTTCGACAGATGTCAGAGTGATTGAAGTCCCCCATGAGGACCAGGGCCTGTTGTCATGGAGGGCCCAAATGTCTAAAATAGGCTTATATCTGTTTACCTATCAAACGGACACAATAGACTTGGAGCCATAAGGTCTGGCCTACCCAGGGCCCAGGTTGTGTAACGCAGTTGTGCAAGCCCACGCAGCTAGCTTATGGCCTACCGTGTGCAAGGCCCATGCTATTCCCATATTTGGGGGAACCAGGCCCGTGGACCCTGCCTAATATGGTATGGTTTGGCCAACTGCCATCCTGATTGGCTATTCTGAGCCCAAAGGGCAATTAATCTCGGCCCACATTGATAAAAGGAGATATGCAGGTGAACAATGTGCTTTTGCCTCACTACTTTTGCTTCACTGCTTGCTGCTATTTGCCTGTATTGCCTGCCTTTCTCTATGGAGCCCAGTCTCCTGTGCAGCCGTGCACCCTATTGCATGTCCGCTGCCTTATCAATGCCTGGTAAACTCCACTGCCGTGAGTTACCAGGAGCAGACTCTGGATTGTCTGCACATGATCAGCCTGTGTGGTCATCATGACATTGTGCTGAGGCTGCACAACATCCTGCCTCTGTACCTGAAGGTCCTGCTTAGAATCCCTGGACATATACACAGATCGTCCAGAAGAAGCCAGGAGAACAAGGTCAGAGATTGTCTGCATTTTCCCCTGAAGCTGGGAGATCCCAACCACAGTGTCAACAAGACAGAGTCTCCTGAAGGCATTTGGGCACTGTCTGGACTGTGGCTAGCCCCCGCAAGGGTAATAATCATAATTTGTGAGTAAATGCTCAATGCTTCTTTGTAATTCTCTACTGCCTTCTGCCATAAGCAGAAAGAGCTTGGGCCCATCTACTGGGCAAACAGCATATTGTCCCCAGACAGCATAGTGACCGCAGGGATTCTCTCTCTGTTTATTGTTTGAATGTTTGCTAGACAATAATAGTTCTGTTTGGTGTTATTCCTAGAATATCTTCCATAACCATGTTAACGAACAAATATTAATACTAAAATTCAGTGGTTGGGGGTGGCAGAATGTCATTTTGCATCAATTAATTTCCCCTTCCGCAACACCTGTGAGCATGAAGTTTCTCCTATTTGTTTTTAAAGGGCCTCATCTGCTTCACCTTCTTGATCAAGAGGTCTGTAGCAGACTTCTACTATGATTTCACCTTCCCCTGCCTTCCTTTTAACCTTTACCCACAAGTTCTAAGTTCCCCTGCCTGCCCCTGCCTGTCCCTTCTGAAGGGTTTATAACCATCTATCCCTACACTCCGATCATGAGATCCATCCCACCATGTCTCAGTGATGCCAATGACATCAGAATCCTCTAGACTTGCACATATTTGCAATTCTTCCTGTTTGTTCCCCGTGCTCTTTGTGTTAGATATGTCCCCATTTCAGTTGTGCCTCTATTTCAGCTGACTTATTGACTGTTTTTTCCTTACCCTGTTCTTTGGGCACACTTTTCTCAGTCTGTGCTTCAGCTCTAGGGTTAGATCCCACCTGTCCATGCTCAGGCACCTTCATAGGTATCAGCTTATCTCTACCTCTCGAGTTTTATTCTTGCTTCATTAGGTGTAGCCAAAATGGGGCCATTTTAAATCCACAAGTCTTCCTCCTTCAGCTGCTTGGCAGGCCAGCTTCAAAGATCTTCTTTCTCAGAGACAGCATAGGCGTCTCTTGGTTCTAAGCATCTCAACCTTTCTCCTGCATACACATTCCTGCTGTGCTGTAAGCTGGGCAGTAATCCCACAATATCTCATCACCTCCAAGAAACCCAAAATTGTTCCAGAAGAGTGAGAGATTACAAAGTTCCCAGCATTGCAAACAGAGGTACTTATTTTAAACAATATCATTCAACTGCTGTAATGCTGCTTTTGTTCTTTCAGCACAGACCAGTCTTTCTGCAGCATGGACTCTCAGCTGCAAAGCAGGACCTGCAGTGTCCCCATAGCAGATTGTGGTGCATGATACAAGGTTAGGCTGAAAATTTTGATATAATTGACATCTCTGAGACATGGTGGGACAGCTCCCACAACTGGAATGTTGTCATAGATGGCTATGTACTGTTCAGCAAGGATAGACCAGCAAGACGAGGTGGGGGAGTTGCTCTCTATGTGCAAGAACAGCTGAAATGTGATGAGCTCTATCCAAGGTGGGGGGCAGAACAGGTTGAAAGCTTATGTGTAAGAATTAAAGGCTGTGAGAAAGGAGATGAAATTGTTGTGAGCATCTACTATGGACCACCAAACCAGGAGAAAGTTGTTGAGGAGGCCTTCTACAGACAACTGGAGGTCGCCTCTAGAGCTAACTCCTTGGTACTCATAGGTAACTTAAATCATGCTGATGTTTGCTGGGAAGCTCACACAGCCAGGCACAGCCAGTCCAGGAGGCTCTTGCAGTGTATCAATGATAATTTCTTGATGCAGGTAGTGGAGGAGCCAACAAGGAGAGGTGCACTGCTGGAGCTTGTATTAACTAATAATGAGAGACTGGCTGAGGACATTAAAGGCTGGGAATATCCTTGAGGACAGTGATCATGACATGGTGGAGTTTAGTATTCTACAGGGTAGAATCAGAGCAACAAGTAGAATTACAGCCCTGGACTTCTGCAGAGCTAACTGTGTGCTCTTCAGAGACATGCTTGCAGAAATCCCATGGACTAACTCGCTAGAGGGTAAAGGAGCCCAAGAAAGTTGGTTAATTTTTAAAGACCACTTCCTCCAAGCCCAAGCTGTGTTCCCCTTAATAAAAATTCAGGTAGATGTGCTAGGAGAATTGCATGGCTAAGTAAGGAGCTCCTGAAGGAAATCTCAGGGAAGAAAGAAATGTATTATTCATGGAAAAAGGGATTTGACACTTGGGAGAACTATAGAGATGTAGTCAGGGCTTGTAGGGAAGCAACAAGGAAAGCCAAATTCCTCTTGGAACTGAAGCTGGCAAAGGAAGTAAAAGAGAACAAGAAAGGCTTCAAATATATCAGTAGAAAAAAGGAAGCACAGGGAAGGTGTGGCGGCACTGCTGAATGAGGAGGCAGCCTTGATAACTGAGGATGCAGAGAAGGCAGAATTGCTGAATGCCTTCTTTGCTTCAGTCTTTACACCCAAGGCTGAACTCTCCTATGTACTTCAGACCCTGGATGAAGGAGAGGAAGCCTGGAGGAGGGAATGCTCCCCACTGGTCAGTGCAGACTGGATTAGGGATCAGTTGCACACATTGAATATTCACAAGTGCATGGGCACTAATGAGATGCACCCAAGGGTGCTGAGAGAACTGGATGAGGTTATCTCTCTGCCACTCTCCATCACCTTTGCAAACTCGTGGCAGACAGGAGAGGTGCCTGAGGACTGCAGGAGAGCCAATGTCACTCCAGTCTTCAAAAAGGGCAAGAAAGAGGTTCCAGGGAACTATTGACCAGTCAGCCTCACCTCCATCCCTGGAAAAATGATGGAGTGGCTCCTGCTGGAGAGCATCTCAAGGCACTTGGAAGAAAAGAAGGTTATCAGGAGTAGTCAGCCTGGATTTACCAAGGGGAGATCATGCTTGACTAACCTGATAGCATTCTATGATGCCGTAACTGAGTGGGTAGGTTCAGGCAGACCAGTGGATGTAGTCTACCTTGACCTTAGCAAGGCCTTTGGCACTGTCTCTTATGACATTTTAGTGAGCAAGCTGAGGAAGTGTGGGATGGAAGAGCAGACAGTGAAGTGGGTTAGGAACTGGTTACAAGATAGAGTTCAGAGGGTGGTGATCAATGGTGCTAGGTCCAGCTGGAGGGCTGTGACCAGTGGCGTCCCACAGGGATCAGTGCTGGAGCCAGTCCTGTTCAACATCTTCATCAGTGACATTGCTGAGGGCACAGACAGACAGAGTCTGCTCAGCAAGTTTGCTGCTGACACCAAGCTGGGAGGCTTGGCTGAGACAGCTGAAGGCTGTGCTGCCATCCAGAGAGACGTGGGCAGACTGACAGCTGGGCACAGAGGAACCATGAAGTTCAAGAAGGACAGGTGCAGAGTCCTGCACCTGGGGAGGAATAGCAAACTGCACCAGTACAGGCTGGGAGGTGATCTGCTGGAGAGTAGTCCTGTGCGGAGGGACCCGAGAGTCCTGGTGGGTAACAAGTTAGCCATGGCACAGCAATGTGCCCTTGTGGCCAAGAAGGCCAATGGGATCTTGAGGTGTGTTAAGAAGAGTGCATCTCACTTGCTCCCTGTGATAGGACAAGAAGTGATGAATGTAAGTTGCAGCAAAAGTGGTTCCACCTCAACGAAAGGGGAAACTTTTTTACCGTAAGGGTCACAGAGCACTGGAATAGGCTCCCCAGGGAGGTTGTGAGATCTTCTCTGGAGATCTTCAAGGCCTGTTTGGATGTCTTCCTATGTAGTCTGTGCTAGATTGTGTGGTCCTGCTTTGTCAGGGGTGTTGGATTTGACAAAATCCTTGGGTCTTTTCCGACCCCTAATATCCTGTGGTCCTGTGATGTGCCAAGACCCTGTGACACATCATCTCCTCAAATACTTACAGCCACAAATGCTCCCTCTTACCTGATTAATCTGGCTTATCCAGACTAATTTGCAATGGATGTGAAGACTTTAGAGCTGGCCCTGTGCATCACAAGATAAGGTTTCTCAGGGTTAGGGCTTTGCCAGCACTAAAAAAGGGGTGATGTGTACTGGTGACTGCATGCATTCAGGACCCCTGTACCCTCTCTCCTGCACACCACTCAGTGCTCATTGTCATTTTGTTACCTAGTATGTCCCAACAGTCACAGATAAAGACACAGATTCAGTGCAGCTGTGTGTCTGGGGTTCGAATTTAAATTCACAGAGACTCAATTTTGATAGAACCAATGATAATTTGTAAAGTGCCCTTCCCTCTCCCCACCTCCTTCCTCAAAGAAAGGAAGTCAGAAGTAGAGAGGAAAGGTAAGCACACCCAATAAAATCAGTCTCACTCGATTTGGAAGTGAAAAAAAAAAAAA